>WQNJ02000482.1:0-51190 GCA_016584745.2 Phylloscopus trochilus trochilus | reverse complement strand
ACATCCAGGAATGTCCCAGCAGGGTCAGGACAATTTGGGGACAATTTGGGGACACTGGGATTGTCCCCAACGTGGTCAAGGTGCTCGTGGGACAATCTGGGGACATCCAGGAATGTCCCCAACCTGGACAATCTGGGGACAATTTGGGGACAATTTGGGGATGTGGGGAATGTCCCCAACCAGGACAATTTGGGGACCCTGGAGTGTCCCCAACTGGGTCAGGACAATTTGGGGACACTGGGAATGTCCTCAACCTGGTCAAGATGCAGGTGGGACAGTCTGGGGACAATTTGGGGACACCGGGAATGTCCCCCAACCGGACAATTTGGGGACCCTGGGATGTCCCCAACCGGACAATTTGGGGACCCTGGAGTGTCCCCAACAGGGTCAGGACAATCTGGGGACAATTTGGGGACCCTGGGATGTCCCCAACCGGACAATTTGGGGACAGCCCCGTCCCCTCCCCCCCAGCCCGAAATTCCCAGGAATTCCCGTCCGCACCCTTGGGTGTCACCGCAGCTTTTATTGGGTGTCACAGGGGTGTCCTCCCGTCCGTCTGTCCCCTCCCTCCCGTCCGTCTGTCCCCTCCCGTCCCGTCCGTCTGTCCCCTCCCTCCCCTCCCGTCCCGTCCGTCTGTCCGGCACCGACATCCGCGGGGAGGGTTCCGAGCCCCCAAAAAAACCCAAAAAAATCTCAAAAAACCCAAAAAAAACGCCCCAAAAAAACCAAAAACCCCCAAAAAAATCTCAAAAAAATCTCAAAAAACCAACAAAAAAACCTCAAAAAAACCACCAAAAAAACCAACAACCCCCCCCCCAAAATCTCAAAAAAAACCTCAAAAAAAAAAAACCCCAAAAAAACCCCCCCAAAAAACCCCCAAAAAAACCCCAAAAAAAACCCAAAAAATCAAAAAAAACCCAAAAAAGAAAAAAAACAAAAAAAAAAAACCCACCAAAAAAAAAAAAACCAAAAAACAAACAAAAACTCCCCCAAAAAAACAAAAGAAACCCCAAAAAACCTCCCCCAAAAAACCAAACCCCCCCCAAAAAAACCCAAAAAAACCTCCCCCAAAAAACCCAACCCCCTCCCAAAAAACCCCCAAAATCCCAAAAAAAACTCCCAAAAAACCCCAAAAAAACCTCCCCAAAAAACCCCCAAAAAACCCCCAAAAAACCCCAAAAACCCCAAAAAACCTCCCCAAAAAAACCCAAACCCCCCCCCAAAAAACCCCAAAAAAATCCCAAAAAACCCCCAAAACAGCTCGGTGGGGTGGGGAGGAGAATAAATAAAATCTGCGAGGGCATCGCACCCTCCCAGTTCATCCCAGTTCATCCCAGTTCGTCCCAGTTTGTCCCAGTTTGTCCCAGTTTGTCCCAGTTCATCCCAGTTCGTCCCAGTTCGTCCAGTTTGTCCCAGTTTGTCCCAGTTTGTCCCAGTCCATCCCAGTTCATCCCAGTTCATCCCAGTTTGTCCCAGTTTGTCCCAGTCCATCCCAGTCCATCCCAGTTCATCCCAGTTCATCCCAGTTCGTCCCAGTTCCATCCCAATCCATCCCAGTTCATCCCAGTTCATCCCAGTTCGTCCCAGTTCGTCCCAGTCCATCCCAGTTCGTCCAGTCCCTCCCAGTCTATCCCAGTCCATCCCAGTCCATCCCAGTTCGTTCCAGTTCATCCCAGTTCGTTCCAGTTCGTCCCAGTTCGTCCCAGTCCATCCCAGTCCATCCAGTCCATCCCAATCCATCCCAGTCCATCCCAGTCCCTCCCAGTCCATCCCAGTCCCATCCCACTCCATCCCAGTCCATCCCAGTCCATCCCAATTCCATCCCAGTCCCATCCCAGTCCATCCCAGTCCCTCCCAGTTCCATCCCAGTCCCTCCCAGTTCCATCCCAATCCATCCCAGTCCCATTTTATCCCCATCCCAGTCCCTCCCAGTCCATCTCATCCATCCCAGTTCAATCCCAGTCCATCCCAGTCCATCCCAGTCCATCCCAGTCCAGCAGCCAGGCCCGGTTTTTGTCTCCCCCCCACCCCGGGGAAGAGAAAGACCCAGAGGGACCGGGCCGGGGGTCTCCCAGGGGTCTCCTGGGGGTCCCAGGGGGTCTCCCGGGGGTCTCCTGGGGGTCCGGGGAGGGTCCCGGGGGTCTCCCCCCAATCACGGAGCCGCGGATCCATTGGGAGCGGCCTGGGCGGTGCCCGGGGGGGATCCCGGGGGGGATCCCGGGGGTCCTGGGGGTCCTGGGGGGGGTCCTGGGGAGGGTCCTGGGGGTCTCCCCCCAAATCACGGGGCCGTGGATCCGTTGGGAGCAGCCGGGGCGGTGCCCGGGGGGGATCCCGGTGGTCCGAGGGGGGTCCCGGGGAGGGTCCCGGGGGTCCTGGGGGTCCCGGGGGGGATCCCAAGGGTTCTGGGGGTCCTGGGGGTCCTGGGGGGGGTCCTGGGGAGGGTCCCGGGGGTCTCCCCCCAATCACGAAGCCGCGGATCCATTGGGAGCGGCCAGGGCGGTGCCCGGGGGGGATCCCGGTGGTCCTGAGGGGGATCCCGGGGGTCCTGGTGGTCCTGGGGGTCGTCCCGGGGAGGGTCCCGGGGGTCTCCCCGTCAATCACGGGGCCGCGGATCCATTGGGAGCGGCCGGGGCGGTGCCCGGGGGAGATCCCGGTGGTCCCGAGGGGGATCCCAGGGAGGGTCCCGGGGGTCCTGGGGGTCCTGGGGGGTCTCCTGGGGGTCCAGGGGGGGTCCCGGGGAGGGTCCCGGGGGTCTCCCCCCAATCAATCACGGGGCCGCGGATCCATTGGGAGCAGCCTGGGCGGTGCCCGGGGGAGATCCCGGGGGGGATCCCGGTGGTCCCGAGGGAGATCCCGGGGAGGGTCCCGGGGGTCCCGAGGGGGGTCCCGGGGAGGGTCCCGGGGGTCCTGGGGGGTCTCCCAGGGGTCTCTCCCGGGGGTCTCCTCCCCCCAATCAATCACGGAGCCGCGGATCCGTTGGGAGCGGCCGGGGCGGTGCCCGGGGGGGATCCTGGTGGTCCCGAGGGAGATCCCGGGGGTCCCGGGGGTCCTGGGGGGGCTCCCGAGGGGGATCCCGCGGAGGGTCCCGGGGGTCTCCCGGGGGTCCTGGGGGTCTCCCAGGGGTCTCCCAGGGGTCTCTCCCGGGGTTATCCTCCCCCAAATCACGGGGCCGCGGATCCGTTGGGAGCAGCCGGGGCGGTGCCCGGGGGAGATCCCAGGGGGGATCCTGGGGGTCCCGGTGGTCCCGAGGGGGGGTCCTGGGGGTCCCGGGGGGGTCCTGGGGAGGATCCCGGGGGTCTCCCCCCAATCACGGGGCTGCAGATCCATTGGGAGCAGCCTGGGCGGTGCCCGGGGGAGATCCCGGGGGTCCCGAGGGGGATCCCGGGGAGGGTCCCGGGGGTCCTGGGGGGGGTCCCGGAGGTCTCCCGGGGGTCTCCCCCCAATCACGGAGCCGCGGATCCATTGGGAGCAGCCTGGGCGGTGCCCGGGGGAGATCCCAGGGGTGGTCCCGGTGGTCCTGAGGGGGGTCCCGGGGGGTCTCCCAGGGGTCTCTCCCGGGGGTCTCCTCCCCCAATCAATCACGGAGCCGCGGATCCGTTGGGAGCAGCCGGGGCGGTGCCCGGGGGGGATCCCGGGGGTCCTGGGGGTCCCGGGAGGGTCCCGGGGGTCCCGAGGGGGGTCCCGGGGGGGGTCGCAGCTCCATCGGCCGCTGGTGCCGCTTCCAGAGCCAATAACTGCGGATTTTGGAGCGGTGGCGGTGCAGGAGGAAGGAACCGACCACGGTCAGCAGGGCCAGGGTGGGCAGCAGAGACCCAGGAGGAGCGGGAGAGGGGAGGGGTCTTGATCTGGGGGGAAAAAATGGGTCTGGGGTCAGCGGGGGAGGGGTGGGCAGCAGAGACCCCAGGAAAAGAGGGGAAGGGTCTGGGGGTGAGGGGGGGAAAAATGGGTCTGGGGTCAGCGGGGTCAGGGTGGGCAGCAGAGACCCCAGGAGGAGAGGGGAGGGGTCCTGGTCTGGGGGAAAAATGGGTCTGGGGTCAGCAGGGAGGGGTGGGCAGCAGAGACCCCAGGAGGAGAGGGAGAGGGGAAGGGTCTTGGTCTGGGGGGGAAAATGGGTCTGGGGTCAGCAGGGCCAGGGTGGGCAGCAGAGACCCCAGGAGGAGAGGGGAAGGGTCTTGGTTTTGGTCTGGGGGGCAAAAATGGGTCTGGGGTCAGCAGGGAGGGGTGGGCAGCAGCGTCCCTGAGAGGGGAAGGGTCTTGGTCTGGGGGGGAAAATAAAATAAATGGGTCTGGGGTCAGCGGGGTCAGGGTGGGCAGCAGAGACCCCAGGAAAAGAGGGTAAGGGTCTGGGGGTGAGGGGGGAAAATGGGTCTGGGGTCAGCAGGGAGGGGTGGGCAGCAGAGACCCCAGGAGGAGCGGGAGAGGGGAGGGGTCTTGGTCTGGGGGGAAAAATGGGTCTGGGGTCAGCAGGGAGGGGTGGGCAGCAGAGACCCCAGGAGGAGCGGGGAAGGGTCTGGGGGTGAGGGGGGAAAAATGGGCCCAAATACTCCAAATGCCCCAAAACCCCCAAACCCCCCAAAACCGCCCCAATCCCCTCCAGAACCCCAAACACCCCCAAATACCCCAAGAACCCTAAACCCCCCAAACACCCCCCAAAACCTCAAACCCCCCAAAACCCCAGACCCCCCAAACCTCCCCAGAACCCCAAACCCCCTAAACCCCCCCCAGAACCCCAAAAACCACCAAACCCCCCAAAACCTCCCAAAAACCCCAAACACCCCCAACCCCCCAGAACCCCAAACACCCCCAAAACCCTAAAAACCCCCAAAAACCCCAAAACACCCCAAAGCCCCCAAAATCTCCCAAACACCCCAGACACCCCAAACTCCCCCAGAACCCCAAAACCCCCAAAAACCCAAACATCCCCCAAGCCCCCCCAGAACCCCAAATACCCCAAAACCCCCAAAACCTCCCAAATCCCTCCAAAAACCCCCAAATCTCCCCAAACCCCAAACTCCCCAAATCCCCCCCAGAACCCCAAAAACCCCAAAAACCCCAAAACCCCCCCAAACCCCCCACTCCCCCCACCCCAGGGTGCCCCCCCGGGTGTCACCCACACTCCACCCAGACGCTGACGTCCCTCTCGGCCCAACATCCCCCAAACCCCCCCAGAACCCCAAACACCCCAAAACCTCCAACCCTCCAAAAACCCCCAAACATCCCCAAAACCCCCAGGAACCCCAAACACACCCAAAAACCCCAAAACCCCCAGAACACCCCCAGAACCCCAAAACCCCCCAAACACCCCCAAATCCCCCCCAGAACCCCAAACCCCCCAAACCCCCCAAAACCCCAAATCCCCCCCAGAACCCCAAACTCCCCAAACCCCCAAAAACCCCCAAACACCCCAAAGCCCCCAAAATCTCCCAAACCCCTCCAAAACCCCAACCCCCCTAAACCCCCCCAGAACCCCAAACACCCCTGGAACCCCAAACACCCCAAAACCCCCACAATCCCCCCAAAACCCCCCAAACCCCAAAACCTCCCAAACCCCAAACACCCCAAAACCCCCAAAAACCCCAAAAACCCCAAAACCCCCCCAAACCCCAAAACCCCCCAAAACACCCCCAGAACCCAAAACCCCCCAAAT
The DNA here is from genome assembly GCA_016584745.2 of Phylloscopus trochilus trochilus. NCBI lineage: Eukaryota > Metazoa > Chordata > Aves > Passeriformes > Phylloscopidae > Phylloscopus > Phylloscopus trochilus. Next base: position 45,543 of record WQNJ02000482.1, on the reverse strand, counting down.
CCCCCAAACACTCCCAAACCTGTCCAGAACCCAAAACCCCGCAAAACCCCCCCAAAACCCCAAAACCCCCCAAAAAACCCCCACTCCCCCCACCCCAGGGTGCCCCCCGGGTGTCACCCACACTGCACCCAGACCCAACAATCCCCAGAACCCCAAACCCCCCTAAAACCCCCCCAGAACCCCAAACACCCCTGGAACCCCAAACACCCCAAAACCCCCCCAAAACCCCAAAACTCCCCAGAACCCCAAACACCCCAAAACCCCCAAAACCCCCAAACACCCCAAAACCCCCAGAACCCCTCCAAACCCCCAAAACACCGCAGAACCCCAAACACCCCAAACCCCCAAAAACCCCCCAAAACCCCAAAACCTCCCAAACCCCCCAACCCCCTCCAGAACCCCAAATACCCCAAACTCCCCAAAACCTCTCAAACTCCTCCAAAACCCCAAAACCCCCAAACCCCTCAAAACCCCCCCAAAACCCCAAAACCCCCCAAAAAACCCCACTCCCCCCACCCCAGGGTGCCCCCCGGGTGTCACCCACACTCCACCCAGACGCTGACGTCCCTCTCGGCCCAACATCCCCCAAATCCCCCCAGAACCCCAAACACCCCAAAAACCCCCAAGCCCCAAAACCCCCCAAAACACCCCCAGAACCCAAAACCCCCCAACCCCCACAATCCCCCCAAAACCCCCCAAACCCCAAAACCTCCCAAACCCCCCAGACACCCCAAACTCCCCCAGAACCCCAAACACCCCAAAACCTCCCAAACCTCTCCAGAACCCCAAACCCCCCCAAAACCCCAAATCCCCCCCCAGAACCTCAAACACCCCTGGAACCCCAAACCCCCCAAACACCCAAAAAACCCCAGAACCCCAAAACACCCAAAACCCCCCAGAACCCCAAAACCCCCCAAACACCCCCAAATCCCCCCCCAGAACCCCAAACACCCCAAACACCCCAAACCCCCCCAGAACCCCAAACACCCCTGGAACCCCAAACCCCCCAAACACCCAAAAAACCCCAAAACCTCCCCAAAACCCCCCAAACCCCAAAACCTCCCAAAAACCCCAAACTCCCCAAACCCCCAAAAACCCCCAAAAACCCCAAAACCCCCCAAAACCCCAAAACACCCCAAAGCCCCCAAAATCTCCCAAACCCCTCCAAAACCCCAAATACCCCAAAACCCCCAAACACCCCCAAACTCCCCAAAACCTCTCAAACTCCTCCAAAACCCCAAAACCCCCAAACCCCTCAAAACCCCCCCAAAACCCCAAAACCTCCCAAAAACCCCAAACACCCCAAACCCCCCCAGAACCCCAAACCTCCCCAAAACCCCAAACCCCTCCAAAACCCCAAAACCCCTCCCCAAACCCCCCAAAATCCCCATTTCCCCCACCCCAGGGTGCCCCCCGGGTGTCACCCACACTCCACCCAGACGCTGACGTCCCTCTCGGCCGTGCCCAGCGCGTTGCTGGCCCGGCACCGGTAAATCCCGGTTTGGTCCCGGTTCGCCGGTCTCGGCAGCCCCGCCGGTACCGGATCCTCCCCGGGCCGGTCCGGCCGGGAGCAGCGGACGCTGGGCCGGGGTCGGCCCCGAGCTCGGCACCGAAGGATCTCATCCCGACCCTCGGTCCAGTTCTGCTGGGCAGGGCAGCTGCGGGGGTCCAGGCGGGGTTTGGCTGCGAGGGGGGAAAGGGGGAAAATGGGATAAGGGGGGAAAAGGGGGAAAAAGTGGGAAAAAAAGGGGAAAAAGTGGGGAAAAAGTGGGGTAAGGGGGGAAAAAAAAGGGGAAAAAAAGGGGGGAAAGTGGGAAAAAGAGGGGAAAAGTGGGATAAGGGGGGGAAGGGGGGATAGGGATGAGGAAAAGATGGGATAAAGACCAGGAAAAGCCAGGATAACGGACCAGGAAAAACTGGGATAAAGGATGAGGAAAAGGCAGGATAAGGATGAGGAAAAGCCAAGATAAAGGATCAGGAAAAGCCAGGAAGAAAGACCAGGAAAAACTGAGATAATGATGAGGAAATGCTGGGATATGGGACCAGGAAAAGATGGGATAAAGGACCAGGAAAAACTGGGATAAAGACCAGGAAAAGCCGAAATAAAGACCAAGAAAAGCCAGGAATAAAGACCAGGTAAACTGGAATAAAGACCAGGAAAAGGCAGAATAAAGAGCAGGAAAAGCTGAGATAAAGGACCAGGAAAAACTGGAATAAAGACCAGGAAAAACCAGGATAAAGAGACCAGGAAAAACCGGGATAAAGACCACGAAAAGCCGGGAATAGCGACCCGGAAAAGCCAGGATAAAGACCAGGAAAAACAGGGATAAAGACCAAGAAAAGCCAAAATAAAGACCAAGAAAAACCAGAAAAAAATGGAATAAAGACCAAGAAAAACTGGAATAAAAGACCAGGAAAAACCGGAATAAAGACCAAGAAAAACCAGAAAAAAACGGAATAAAGACCATTAAAAGCCAGGATAAAGACCAGAAAAAACCGGAATAAAGACCAGGAAAAACTGGGATAAAGGACCAGGAAAAACTGGAATAAAGACCAAGAAAAGGCAGAATAAAGACCAAAAAAAACCAGAAAAAACCGGAATAAAGACCAGGAAAAGCCGGGATAAAGGACCAGGAAAAATTGGAATAAAGACCAGGAAAAGCCGAAATAAAGACCAAGAAAAACCAGGAAAAACTGGAATAAAGACCAGGAAAAACCGGGAAAACCAGCGGAACCCCTCACCCATCACCAGGATCCTGAGGGAGCTGCTGCGGATCAGCAGCGGCGGCAGCTCGGCCTGGCAGCTCAGCCGCAGCCGCCCTTCCTCCTCCTCCTCCTCCTCCTCCTCCTCCTCCTCCTCCTCCTCCTCGGGCCGCAGGGACATCTGGAAGGTCACCGGGGGAGGTCCCCAGTCCTTCAGGACCAGGTCTCCGGCCACCACCCGCACCTGGATGTCCTTGGTGGCGCCGGGGGGCAGCCAGCAGCGGCCGCGCAGCTCGGTGCCGGCGGCCGGAGCGGGGTTGGAGACGGAGAGGAGCGGCTCGGGGACGTCTGTGAGGGACAGAGGGGGGTTGGTGACCACCAGGGGGTTGGTGGCACCAAATTTGATGTCACCACACTTTGGTGACACCATAACTTGATGACTCCACAGTTTGGTGACACCAGGGTTTGATGCCACCACACTTTGATGCCACCACAACTTGGTGTCACCACAACCTGATGTCACCACAATTGGGTGACACCAGACTTTGGTGCCACCACAACTTGATGCCACCACAACTTGATGCCACCACAACCTGATGACACGACACTTCAATGTCACCACAACTTGATGTCACCACAATTGGGTGACACCAGGGTTTGGTGACACCACAACTTGATGTCACCTCAACTTGATGCCACCACAACTTGGTGACACCATAACTTGATGTCACCACACTTTGATGTCACCACAATTTGATGTCACCAAAATTTGATGTCACCACACTTCGGTGACACCACGATTTGGTGGCACTGGGGTTTGGTGACAAGGCTTGGTGGCATCGGGGACCACCAGGGGTTTGGTGTCACCAAAGTGTGGTGTCATCAAAGTGTGGTGTCATCAAGTTGTGGTGGCACCAAACCCTGGTGTCCCTCAATTGTGGTGACATCGAGTTGTGGTGTCACCCGATTCTGGTGTCACCAAATTGTGGTGACATCCAATTCTGGTGACATCAAGTTGTGGTGACATCAAATTGTGGTGGCACCACTTTGGTGACACCACAATATGATGTCACCGCAATTTGATGACACCAGGGTTTGGTGACACCACACTTTGGTGGCACCAGGGGTTGGTGTCACTGGGGTTTGGTGGCGCCGGGGGGCAGCCAGCAGCGGCCGCGCAGCTCGGTGCCGGCGGCCGGAGCGGGGTTGGAGACGGAGAGGAGCGGCTCGGGGACATCTGTGAGGGGCAGAGGGGGTTGGTGACATTGGGGACCACCAGGGGTTTGGTGGCACCAGGGGTTTGGTGCCACCACAACCTGATGTCACCACAACTTGATGCCACCACAACTTGGTGACATCACAATTGGGTGACACCAGGGTTTGGTGACACCACAACTTCATGTCACCACAATTTGATGTCACCACAACTTGGTGACACCAGAACTTGGTGCCACCACAACTTGATGATACCACAGCTTGATGTCACCAAAACTTGGTGACACCACAATTTGATGCCACCAGAACTTGGTGACACCACAACTTGATGTCACCACAACTTGATGCCACCACAATTTGATGATACCGGGTTTGATGACACCAAAATTTGATGCCACCACAACTTGGTGGCACCACACTTTGGTGACACCAGGGTTTGGTGACACCACAACTTGATGTCACCACAATTTGATGTCACCACAGCTTGGTGACTCCACAATTTGATGTCACTGCACTTTGGTGGCACCACAACCTGATGTCACCTCAACTTGATGCCACCACAACTTGGTGACACCACAACTTGGTGTCACCTCAACTTGGTGTCACCACAATTTGATGCCACCACAATTTAATGCCACCACAACTTGATGACACCACAACTTGGTGTCACCACAACTTGATGTCACCACAATCAGGTGACACCAGGGTTTGGTGACACCACAATTTCATGTCACCACAACTTGGTGGCACCAGAATTTGGTGTCACCGCACTTTGGTGACACCACAACTTCATGTGCCACCACAACCCGATGACATCACAACTTGATGTCACCACACTTTGGTGACACCACAATTTGGTGGCACTGGGGTTTGGTGACAAGGTTTGGTGGCATCGAGGACCACTAGGGGTTTGGTGTCACCAAAGTGTGGTGGCATCAAGTTGTGGTGACACCAAGTTGTGGTGACATCAAGTTGTGATGTCACCAAATTGCAGTGACATCAAATCGTGGTGGCACCACTTTGGTGACACCACAATATGATGTCACTGCAATTTGATGACACCAGGGTTTGGTGACACCACAACTTGATGTCACCACACTTTGGTGACACCAGGGGTTGGTGGCACCAGGGGTTGGTGACACTGGGGTTTGGTGGCACCAGGGGTTGGTGACACTGGGGTTTGGTGGCGCCGGGGGGCAGCCAGCAGCGGCCGCGCAGCTCGGTGCCAGCGGCCGGAGCGGGGTTGGAGACGGAGAGGAGCGGCTCGGGGACGTCTGTGAGGGACAGAGGTGACAAGGTTTGGTGGCACCAGGGGTTGGTGGCACCAGGGGTTGGTGGCACCACAATCTGATGTCACCACACTTTGGTAACACCAGCGTTTGGTGACACCAGGGTTTGGTGCCACCTCAACCTGATGCCACCACACTTTGGTGACACCAGGGGTTGGTGACAAGGTTTGGTGGCACCAGGGGTTGGTGGCACCACAACCTGGTGTCACCACAATTAGATGCCACCACACTTTGATGTCACCACAATTTGATGTCAACAAAACTTGATGTCACCACACTTTGGTGACACCACGATTTGGTGGCACTGGGGTTTGGTGACAAGTTTTGGTGGCATCGGGGATCACCAAACCCCTGGTATCACCAAAGTGTGGTGTCATCAAAGTGTGGTGGCATCAAGTTGTGGTGGCACCACTTTGGTGACACCACAATATGATGTCACCACAACTTGATGCCACCACAATTTGATGTCACCACAATTTGATGCCACCACACTTTGGTGGCACCAGGGGTTGGTGACAAGGTTTGGTGGTAGAGGGGTTTGGTGACACCAGGGGTTGGTGGCACTGGGGTTTGGTGGCGCCGGGGGGCAGCCAGCAGCGGCCGCGCAGCTCGGTGCCGGCGGCCGGAGCGGGGTTGGAGACGGAGAGGAGCGGCTCGGGGACATCTGTGGGGTGGCAAAGGGGGGTTGGTGACACCAGGGGGTTGGTGGCACCAAATTTGATGCCACCACACTTTGGTGACACCAAAATTTGATGCCACCACAACTTGGTGTCGCCACAATATGATGCCACCACACTTTGATGACCCCACAACTTGATGCCACCACAACTTGATGTCACTGCACTTTGGTGACACCATAACTTGATGACTCCACAGTTTGGTGACACCACAATTGGATGACACCAGGGTTTGATGTCACCACAACCTGATGTCACCACAACTTGATGTCACCACACTTTGATGTCACCACAACTTGGCGACACCACAACCTGATGTCACCTCAACTTGGTGTCACCACAACCTGATGCCACCACATGTTGGTGACACCAGGGGTTGGTGACAAGGTCTGGTGGCACCAGAGGTTGGTGGCACCACAACTTGGTAACTCCACAACTTGGTGACACCACACTTTGGTGACCCCACAACTTGATGATACCACAGCTTGATGCCACCACAACTTGGTGACACCATAACTTGATGTCACCACACTTTGGTGGCACCACACTTTGGTGACACCAGGGGTTGGTGACAAGGTTTGGTGGCATCGGGGATCACCAGGGAGTTGGTGTCACCAAACCCCTGGTATCACCAAAGTGTGGTGTCATCAAGTTGTGGTGGCACCAAATCCTGGTGTCCCTCAATTGTGGTGACATCAAGTTGTGGCGACACCAAGTTGTGGTGACATCAAATTGTGGTGTGACACCACAATTTGATGTCACTGCAATTTGATGACACCAGGGTTTGGTGACACCACAACCTGATGCCACCACACTTTGGTGGCACCAGGGGTTGGTGACAAGGTTTGGTGGTAGAGGGGTTTGGTGGCACCAGGGGTTGGTGACACTGGGGTTTGGTGGCACCAGGGGTTGGTGGCACTGGGGTTTGGTGGCACCAGGGGTTGGTGACACTGGGGTTTGGTGGCGCCAGGGGGCAGCCAGCAGCGGCCGCGCAGCTCGGTGCCGGCGGCCGGAGCGGGGTTGGAGACGGAGAGGAGCGGCTCGGGGACGTCTGTGGGGGGTGGGACAGGGGTTGGTGACATGAGGGACAAGGTCTGGTGGCACCAAGGGTTTGGTGGCACCAGGGGTTTGGTGGCACCACAACCTGATGTCACCACAACTTGATGTCACCACAATTGGGTGACACCAAAATTTGATGCCACCTCAACTTGGTGTCACCACAACTTGGTGTCACCACAATTTGATGTCACCACAATCAGGTGACACCACAACTTGATGCCACCACACTTTGATGATACCGGGGTTTGATGACACCACAACTTGGTGACACCACAACTTGGTGACACCAGGGGTTGGTGACAAGGTGGTCACCAAACCCCTGGTATCACCAAAGCGTGGTGTCATCAAAGTGTGGTGGCATCAAGTTGTGGTGGCACCAAACCCTGGTGTCACCCAATTGTGGTGGCATCAAGTTGTGGTGACATCAAGTTGTGGTGGCATCGAAGTGTGGTGGCATCAAGTTGTGGTGTCACCAAATTGCAATGACATCAAATTGTGGTGGCACCACTTTGGTGACACCACAATATGATGTCACTGCAATTTGGTGACACCAGGGTTTGGTGACACCACAACTTGATGCCACCACAACTTGGTGACACCAGGGGTTGGTGACACTGGGGTTTGGTGGCACCAGGGGTTGGTGACAAGGTTTGGTGACACCAGGGGTTGGTGACACTGGGGTTTGGTGGCACCAGGGGTTGGTGACACTGGGGTTTGGTGGCGCCGGGGGGCAGCCAGCAGCGGCCGCGCAGCTCGGTGCCGGCGGCCGGAGCGGGGTTGGAGACGGAGAGGAGCGGCTCGGGGACGTCTGTGGGGTGGCAAAGGAGGTTTGGTGGCACCAGGGGTTTGGTGGCACCAGGGGGTTGGTGGCACCACAACTTGTTGTCACCACAATTTGATGTCACCACAGCTTGGTGACACCAGGGTTTGGTGCCACCACAACTTGATGACACCAGGGTTTGGTGACACCAAAATTTGATGCCACCACACTTTGGTGACACCAGGGGTTGGTGACAAGGTTTGGTGGCACCAGGGGTTGGTGGCACCAGGGGTTTGGTGGCACCACAACTTGATGTCACCACAACTTGATGTCACCACACTTTGATGATACCAGGGTTTGATGACACCAAAATTTGATGCCACCACAACTTGGTGACACCACAATATGATGCCACCACACTTTGATGACCCCACAACTTGATGTCACTGCACTTTGGTGGCACCACAACTTCATGTGCCACCACAACTTGATGTCACCACAATTTCGTGTCACCACAACTTGGTGACACCACAATTGGATGACACCAGGGTTTGGTGACACCACAACTTGGTGACAGAATGGTTTGGTGACAAGGTTTGGTGGCATCGGGGACCACCAGGGGGTTGGTGTCACCAAACCCCTGGTATCACCAAAGTGTGGTGTCATCCAATTGTGGTGACACCAAGTTGTGGTGTCATCAAAGTGTGGTGACATCAAGTTGTGGTGGCACCACTTTGGTGACACCACAATATGATGTCACTGCAATTTGATGACACCAGGGTTTGGTGACACCACAACCTGATGCCACCACAACTTGGTGACACCACAATTTGGTGGCACCATAACTTGATGTCACCACAATTGGATGACACCAAAATTTGATGCCACCTCAACTTGGTGTCACCACAACTTGATGACACCACAATTTCAGGTCACTACAAATTGATGTCACCACAACTTGGTGACACCCCACTTTGGTGACACCAGGGGTTGGTGACACTGGGGTTTGGTGGCGCCGGGGGGCAGCCAGCAGCGGCCGCGCAGCTCGGTGCCGGCAGCCGGAGCGGGGTTGGAGACGGAGAGGAGCGGCTCGGGGACGTCTGTGGGGTGGCAAAGGAGGTTTGGTGACATTGGGGACCACCAGGGGGTTGGTGGCACCAAATTTGATGTCACCACACTTTGGCGACACCATAACTTGATGACTCCACAGTTTGGTGACACCAGGGTTTGATGCCACCACACTTTGATGCCACCACAACTTGGTGTCACCACAACCTGATGTCACCACAATTGGATGACACCAGACTTTGGTGCCACCACAACTTCATGTCACCACAACTTGATGTCACTGCACTTTGGTGGCACCACAACCTGATGTCACCTCAACTTGGTGACTCCACAACTTGATGCCACCACACTTTGGTGACACCAGAACTTGATGTCACCACAACTTGATGTCACCACAATTGGGTGACACCAGGGTTGGGTGACACCACACCACCTCAACGTGGCGACACCACAATTTCATGTCACTACAAATTGATGTCACCACAATTGGGTGACACCACACTTTGGTGACACCAGGGTTTGGTGACACCACAACTTGGTGACACCACAACTTGATGTCACTGCACTTTGGTGACACCACAACTTGATGATACCACAGCTTGATGCCACCACAACTTGGTGGCACCAGAATTTGATGCCACCACAACTTGGTGACACCACAGTTTGATGTCACCACAATTTGGTGCCACCACAACGTGGTGACACCACAGTTTGGTAACACCAGGGGTTTTGTGACACCACAATTTCATGCCACCACAACTTGGTGACACCACAACTCAGTGCCACCACAACCTGATGTCACCACACTTTGGTGGCACCACAACTTGGTGACAACAGGGGATTGGTGACACCACAACTTCATGCCACCCCAATTTGATGCCACCACAATTGGGTGACACCAGGGTTTGGTGACATCAAAATTTGATGCCACCACAACTTGATGTCACCACAACTTGATGTCACCACAACTTGATGACACCACACTTTGGTAACACCAGGGTTTGGTGACACCAGGGTTTGGTGACACCAAAATTTGACACCACCACAACCTGGTGCCACCACAACTTGATGCCACCACGCTTTGATGCCACCACAACTTGATGTCACCACAATTGGGTGACACCAGAACTTGATGCCACCACAACCTGGTGACACCACAACCTGGTGACACCACAACTTGGTGACACCAGACTTTGGTGCCACCACAACTTGATGTCACCTCAACTTGGTGACACCACAATTTGATGTCACCACAACTCGATGCCACCACAACCTCAAGTCACCACAACTTGGTGACACCACAACCGGGTGACACCAGAACTTGATGCCACCACAACTTGGCGACACCACAATTTCATGTCACCACAACCTGATGTCACCACAATTTGGTGCCACCACAACTTGATGACACCACACTTTGGTAACACCAGGGTTTGGTGACACCACAACCTGATGCCACCAAAATTTGACGCCACCACAATCAGGTGACACCAGAACTTGATGCCACCACAATTGGGTGACACCAGGGTTGGGTGACACCACAATTTCATGCCACCACAACTTGGCGACACCACAACTGGGTGACACCACAACTTGATGTCACCACAGTTTGATGTAACCACAATTGGGTGACACCAGGGTTGGGTGACACCAAAATTTGATGTCACCACAATTTGATGCCACCACAACTTGATGCCACCACAGTTTGGTGACACCACAACTTGATGATACCACAATTGGGTGACACCAGGGTTTGATGCCACCACAACCTCACATCACCACAACTTGGTGACACCAAAACTCCATGCCACCACAACTTGATGTCACCACAACTTGATGCCACCACAGTTTGACGCCACCACAACCTGGTGCCACCACAACTTGATGCCACCACAGTTGGGTGCCACCACAACCTGATGCCACCACCCTTCAGTGCCACCCCAACCCGACGTCCACTCACAGTAGACGTGGACGTTGGCGCTGGCCGTCCTCTCTTGGCCGTCCAGGCGGGCGGCGCAGGCCAGGCGGGCGCTGCCGGGGCGGGTGACGGTGACGGCGGCGGTGGCGCGGCGCCGGTCGCGGCTGAGGGACACCGGGAAGCGTCGGTCGTCGGCGGTGACGGTGAAGGCGCCGTCGTCGGCGGGGACGTCGGAGGTGCAGGTGACGTTGAAGGGCTTGGCCAGCTCCGGGGAGGGGGACCAGGAGAGGGACAAGGATGGGGACGGTGACAACGGGGACGGTGACAACGACGGGGATGGTGATGATGGGGGTGGCAGGGGAGGGGTGGGGAGAGCTGGAAAAAATGGGGAAAAATGGGGAAAATGGGAAAAAATGAGGAAAAAATGGGAAAAAATGGGGGAAATCAAGGGGAAATGGGGAAAAATGGGGGAAATTGGGGAAAAATGGGAAAAATGAGGAGGAAAATGGTAAAAAATGGGGGAAATGGGGAAAAATGGGGAAAAATGGGAAAAATCAAGGGGGAAAAATGGGAAAAAATGGGGGAAAATGGGAAAGAATGAGGAAAAATGGGGGAAAATGGAGAAAAATCAAGAGGAAAATGGGAAAAATGGGAAAAATCAAGGGGGAAAAATGGGAAAAATGGGGGAAATGGGGGAAATGGGGGGAATGGGGGAAATGGGGAAAATGGGGAAAATGGGAGGAAAATGGGAAAATGGGGAAAAATGGGGGAAAATGGGGAAAAATCGGGAGGGAAATGGGGGAAAAATGGGGAAAATCAAGGGGGAATGGAAGGAAAATGGGGAAAAATGGGGGGAAATGGGGAAAAATGGGGAAAAATGGGGGAAATGGGGAAAATGGGAAAAATGAGGAGGAAAATGGGGGAAAATCGGGAGGGAAATGGGGAAAAATGGGAAAGAAATGGGGAAAATGGGAAAAATGGGGGAAATGGGAAAAATGGGGGAAAATGGGGAAAAATGGGGAGAAATGGGAAAAAATGGGGAAAAATGGAAAAAGTCAAGGGGGAAAATGGGAAAAAATGGGGGAAATGGGAAAAAAGGGGAAAAAATGGGAAAAATCGAGAGGGAAATGGAAGGAAAATGGGAAAATTGGGAAAAAAATGGGAAAAAATGGGAAAAGTCAAGGGAGAAATTGGAGGGAAATGGGAAAAATTGGAAAAATCAAGGGGGAAAATGGGAAGAAATGGGAAAAAAATGGGGAAAAATGGGGAAAAATGGGGAAAATGGGGAAAATAGGGGGGAATGGGGGGAAAAGGTAAAAAATGGGGGAAAATGGGGGAATGGGGAGAAATGGGGGGAAAAATGGGAAAAAATAAGAAAAAATGGGAAAAAAGGGAAAAATCAAGGGGGAAAAATGGGAAAAAATGGGGAAAGGGGGAAATGGGGGAAATGGGGGAAATGGGGAAAATTGGGAAAAATGGGAAAAAAGGGTAAAAATCGGGAGGGAAATGGGGAAAAATGGGGGAAAAAATGGGAAAAATCAAGGGGGAAATGGGGAAAAATGGGGGAAATGGGGAAAATGGGGAAATGGGGAAAAATGTGGAAAAATGGGGAAAATCAGGAAGAAAATGGGAAAAAATGGGGAAAAATGGGAAAAATCGGGAGGGAAATGGGGGAATGGGGAAAATGGGGAAAAATGGGGGAAATGGGAAAAAATGGGAAAAAATCAATGGGGAATGGAATGAAAATGGGGAAAAATGGGGAAAAATGGGAAAAATGGGGAAAATCAAGGGGGAAAAAATGGGAAAAATCAGGAGGAAAATGGGGGAAATGGGAGAAAAGGGAAAAAATGGGAAAAAATGGGAAAATCAAGGGGGAAAATGTTAAAAATGGGGGGAAATGGGGAAAAATGGGAAAAATGGGGAAAAATGGGGAAAAATGGGGAAAATCGGGAGGGAAATGGGGAAAAATGAGAAAAAATGGGAAAAATTGGGAGGGAAATGGGGAAAAATGGGGAAAATGGGGAAAAATGGGAAAAAATGGGGAAAATCAGGAGGAAAATGGGAAAAATGGGAAAAAGGGGAAAAATCAAGGGGGAAAAAATGGGAAAAATCAGGAGGAAAATGGGAAAAAATGGGGGGAAATGGGAAAAAATGGGGAAAAATGGGGGAAAATGAGGAGGAAAATGGGAAAAAATGGGGGGAAAATGGGGAAAATGGGGGAAAAATGGGGGGAAATGGGAAAAAATGGGGAAAAATGGGAAAAATGGGAAAAAAAGGGAAAAATGGGAGAAATCAGGAGGAAAATGGGAAAAATGTAAAAAAAATGGGGAAAAAAATGGGAAAAAATGGGAAAAATCAGGAGGAAAATGGGAAAAAAGGGGAAAAATGGGAAAAATCAGGAGGAAAATGGGGGAAAAATGGGGAAAAAAATTAGAAAACAGCAGGAAAATGGGGAAAACAATGGGAAAACGGGGGAAGAGCAAGAAAAAAGGAGGGAAAAGCAGAAAAATGGGGGGCAAAAGGCAGAAAAAAAACCCCAAAAGGCAGAGAAATAAAAAAATAAAGGAAAATAAAAATCCCCGAGGTCGGGAGGAAACCCGGCCGGGCCGGGGCGGGGACTCGGCCGGCGGGGATTCCCCACGGAGGGGCCGCGGTTTCCGAAATTCGTTTTTTGTTTTTTTTTTTGTTTAAAGAGAGGAACCGAACCTCCCTTTTCCCGGAATGGCCGGAGGCAGGAAAAGGGAGGGCGGGAAAGGGAGAGAAAAAAATTCCTTGCTCGGGGTTGGGTTGTGGATTTGGGATTTTTTTAAATGGATTTTGCAAGGAGAAAAATAATTAAAAAATAAAAATAAAAATTCCTCGGGAGGTTTTTTTGGGGGGATTTTTTAAAATGGATTTGGCAAGGAGAAAAATAATAAAAAATTAAATTAAATTAAATTAAATTAAATTAAATTCCCTGGGTGTTTTTTTTTTGGGGGGGGGGATTTTTTAATGGATTTGGCAAGGAGAGAAATAAAAATAATAAATAAATAAAAAATAAATAAAATTCCTCGGGAGATTTTTTGGGGGGGATTTTTTAATGGATTTTGCAAGGAGAAAAATAATTTAAAAAAAATAAATAAAATTCCCCGGGTGTTTTTTTTTGGGAGGGGGGATTTTTTTTTTAATGGATTTGGCAAGGAGAAAAAAAAATTAAAATAAAAATTCCCCGGGAGGTTTTATTTTTTGGGGATTTTTTTAAAAAATGGATTTGGCAAGGAGAAAAATAATAAAAAATAAAAAAATAAAAAAGAATAGAATAGAATAGAATAGAATAAAATAAAATAAAATAAAATAAAATAAAATAAAATATAAAATAAAATTCCCCGGGAGTTTTTTTTTTGGGGATTTTTTTTTAAAAATGGATTTGGCAAGGAGAAAAATAATAATAATTATAAATAAATAAATAAATAAATAAAATTCCCCGGGAGTTTTTTTGGGGGGATTTTTTAAATGGATTTCGCAAGGAGAAAAATAATTAAAAAATAAAAATTCCCCGGGAGGTTTTTTTGGGGGATTTTTTTTTTAAATGGATTTCGCAAGGAGAGAAATAATAATAATAAATAAATAAATAAATAAATAAAATTCCCTGGGAGGGTTTTTTGGGGGGATTTTTTAAATGGATTTGGCAAGGAGAAAAGAAAATTAAAATAAAATAAATAAAATTCCTCGGGAGATTTTTTTTGGATTTTTTAAAATGGATTTTGCAAGGAGATAAATAATAATAATAATAATAATAAAAATAATAAAAGTAATAAAAAAATAAATAAAATTCCCCGGGAGATTTTTTTGGATTTTTTAAATGGATTTCGCAAGGAGAGAAATAATAATAATTAAAAATAAGTAAATAAATAAAATTCCCCGGGAAGTTTTTTTTTTTTTTAATGGATTTTGCAAGGAGAAAAATAATAATAAATAATAAAATAAATAAATAAATTTCCCCGGGAGGTGTTTTTTTTTTTTTAAATGGATTTTGCAAGGAGAGAAAAATAATAAAAATAATAAAAATAATAAAAATAATAAAAATAATAAAAATAATAAAAACAATTAAAATAATTAAAATAATAAAAATAATAAAAATAATAAAAAATAATAAAAATAATAAAAATAATTAGAATAATTAAAATAATTAAAAATAAATAAAATTCCCGAGGGTTTTTTTTTTAGGGGGGGATTTTTTTAAAAGAAAATAAAAATAAAAATTTCCCCGGGAGGGGGGGATGACCGCGCACCTCCTGACCCCTGACCCCCGACCCCTGACCCCTCCTCAAGGTGACACCTCCGGGGGTCCCGGTGACACTCGGGGGGGGTCCCCCGGTCCCCGCCACCCCCCCTGGGTGTCACCCGCGCTGTCCCCAAACCTCACCTGCGACCAAGGCCAGGCTGCCCAGGGCCAGCGCCAGCAGCGCCGGGGGCTCCATCCCGGCCGGTCCCGGTTCGGTTCGGGTTCGGTTCGGGTTCGGTTCGGGTTCGGTTCGGATCCTGGAGCGGCTTCGGGAAGCTCCGGGATGGATCCGGGAGCAGCGCGGAAAGTCCCGGTTGAGTTTTCTTAATCGGGGAAGGATCCGGTCGGGGATTTTCGGGGTGGGTGGGTCCGGGAGAACCGGAATGGGTCGGTTCCGGTTCTCCGGGAGAACCGGGAGGGGTCGGTCCGGGAGAACCGGGAAGGGTCGGTTCCGGATCTCCGGGGAGCACCGGGATGGGTCCGGTTCGGTCTCTCTGGGACGGGTCGGTTCCGGTTCTCCGGGATCACCGGGATGGGTCGGTTCTGGAGAACCGGGAAGGGTCGGTTCGGTCTCTCCGGAACGGGTCGGTTCCGGTTCTCCGGGATCACCGGGATGGGTCGGTCCGGGAGAACCGGGAAGGGTCGGTTCCGGTTCTCCGGGAGCACCGGGATGGGTCGGTTCCGGTTCTCCGGGATCACCGGGATTTGTCGGTTCTGGAGAACCGGGGTGGGTCGGTTCTGGAGAACCGGGATGGGTCGGTCCGGGAGAACCGGGGTGGGTCGGTTCCGGTTCTCCGGGAGCACCGGGAAGGGTCGGTCCGGGAGAACTGGGATGGGTCGGTCCGGGAGAACCGGGAAGGGTCGGTTCCGGTTCTCCGGGATCACCGGGTTGGGTCGGTTCTGGAAAACCGGGATGGGTCGGTTCTGGAGAACCGGGATCACCGGGATGGATCGGTCTGGGAGAACCGGGAAGGGTCGGTTCCGGTTCTCCGGGATCACCGGGATCACCGGGCTGGGTCGGTCCGGGAGAACCGGAAAGGGTCGGTTCTGGAGAACCGGGATGGGTCGGTTCGGTCTCTCCGGGCTGGGTCGGTCCGGGAGAACCGGGCTGGGTCGGTTCTGGAGAACCGGGGTGGGTCAGTTCTGGAGCACCGGGATGGGTCCGGTTCGGGCTCTCCGGACTGGGTCGGTTCCGGCTCTCCGGGATCACCGGGAAGGGTCGGTTTCGGTTCTCCGGGATCACCGGGCTGGCTCGGTTCGTTCTCTCCGGGTCAGCTCGGTTCGTTCTCTCCGGGCTGGCTCAGTTCTGTCTCTCCGGGTCGGTTCGGTTCGTTCTCTCCGGGTCGGTTCGGTTCGGTCTCTCCGGGCCGGCTCGGTTCGGTCTCTCCGGGCTGGCTCGGTTCGGCCTCTCCGGGCCGGCTCGGTTCGTTCTCTCCGGGTCGGTTCGGTTCGTTCTCTCCGGGTCGGATCGGTCCGAGATCACCGGGACTGGGTCGGTTTCGGTTCTCCGGGACCACCGGGCTGGTTCGGTTCGGTCTCTCCGGGTCGGCTCGGTTCGTTCTCTCCGGGTCGGTTCGGTTCGGTCTCTCCGGGACCACCGGGCTGGTTCGGTTCGTTCTCTCCGGGTCGGTTCGGTTCGTTCTCTCCCCTCGGGGCTCTTCCGGGTCCGTCGGGTCGGGGCTCTCGGGGGTCGACTCTGGGTCCCTCCGTCCGTCTGTCCGACCCCGGGAGCTCCGTCCGTCTGTCCCTCTGTCCCTCCGTCTGTCCGTCCCTCTGTCCGTCTGTCCGTCCGTCCGTCTGTCCGTCCCTCTGTCGGTCCCGCCGCTCTCGGTGACGTTTTTGGGTTTTTTTTCGGGTTTTTTTCGGGTTTTTTTCGGTTTTTTTTTCGGTTTTTCTTTCACATCTCGGGGCCGTTCCCGCTCCTCCCCCCCGGGGATTTCCGGGGTTGCGGAGACCGCGGGGTCGGGGAGAGCTCCGGGAGAAATTCCTGTCCTGAACCGGGATAAATTCCTGCCCCAACCTGGGAGAAATTCCCGCCCAATCCCGGGATAAATTCCTGCTCCATCCCGGGAGAAATTCCTGTCCTGAACCGGGACAAATTCCTGCTCCATTTGGGGACAAATTCCTGCCTCGTTTGGGGACAAATTCCTGTCCTAACCCGGGACAAATTCCTGCTCTAACCCGGGAGAAATTCCTGTCCTGAACAGGGAGAAATTCCTGTCCTAACCCGGGATAAATTCCTGCTCTAACCCGGGAGAAATTCCTGTCCTAACCCGGGATAAATTCATGTTCCTCTGATCCATCCCAGGACAAATTCCTGTCCTGAACCGGGAGAAATTCCTGCCTCGTTTGGGGACAATTTCCTGTCCTAACCCGGGACAAATTCCTGCTCCTCTGCCCGATCCCGGGACAAATTCCTGATCTCCTGCTCCATTTGGGGACAATTTCCTGTCCTAACCCGGGACAAATTCCTGTCCTAACCCGGGACAAATTCCTGTCCTAACCCGGGACAAATTCCTGCCCCATTTGGGGACAAATTCCTGTCCTAACCCGGGACAAATTCCTGCCCAATCCCGGGATAAATTCCTGTCCTAACCCAGGAGAAATCCCTGTCCTAACCCGGGACAAATTCCTGCCCCATTTGGGGACAAATTCCTGTCCTAACCCGGGACAAATTCCTGTTCTAACCCGGGACAAATTCCTGCCCAATCCCAGGACAAATTCCTGCTCCATTTGGGGACAAATTCCTGTCCTAACCCGGGACAAATTCCTGCCCCATTTGGGGACAAATTCCTGTCCTAACCCGGGACAAATTCCTGCTCCATTTGGGGACAAACTCCTGTCTAACCCGGGAGAAATTCCTGTCCTAACCTGGGACAAATTCCTGCCCCATTTGGGGACAAATTCCTGTCCTAACCCGGGAGAAATTCCTGTCGTAACCCGGGATAAATTCCTGTCCTAACCCGGGATAAATTCCTGCCCCATTTGGGGACAAATTCCTGCCCCATCCCGGGACAAATTCCAGTCCTAACCCGGGACAAATTCCTGTCCTAACCCAGGACAAATTCCTGCTCCATTTGGGGACAAATTCCTGTCCTAACCCGGGACAAATCCCTGTCCTAACCCGGGACAAATTCCTGTCCTAACCCGGGACAAATTCCTGTCCCATTTGGGGACAAATTCCTGCCCCATTTGGGGACAAATTCCTGTCCTAACCCGGGACAAATTCCTGTCCTAACCCGGGATAAATTCCTGTCCTAACCCGGGACAAATTCCTGTCCTAACCCGGGATAAATTCCCTGCCCCCCCGTCCCCCTGTCCCGCCCCAATCCTGTGACAATTTCCTGTCACCCGGGGTTGTCCCCAAGGGCCACCGCCGGTGTCACCGGGCGCTGTCACTTCCTCTCTGCTCCGGTGGCTTTTTTTGGGACCTTCCGGGGATTTCTCTGGGGGGTTTTGGTGGTGTCACCCCCGGCAGCGCGGGAACGTCCCCTGATGTCCCCAAGGTGTCACCAGGGTGGGCCCTGATGTCCCCATGATGTCCCCAAGGTGTCCTCAATGTCCCCATGGTGTCCCCAGGGTGGTCTCTGATGTCCCCAGAGTGTCCCCAAGGTGTCCCTGTGGTGTCCTCATGGTGTCCCCGATGTCCCCAAGGTGTCCCCAGGGTGTCCCTGATGTCCCCGAGATGTCCCTGATGTCCCCAGGGTGGTCTCTGATGTCCCCAGGGTGTCCCCATGATGTCTCCAGGATGGTCCCTGATGTCCCCATGGTGTCCCCAAGGTGTCCCCGATGTCCCCAGGGTGTCCCCAAGATGTCCCTGATGTCCCCAGGGTGGTCCCATGGTGGTCCCTGATGTCCCCAAGGTGTCCCCAAGGTGTCCCCAGGGGTGGTCCCAGATGTCCCCATGGTGCCTCCAAGATGTCCCTGATGTCCCCAAGATGTCCCTGATGTCCCCATGGTGCCCCCAAGGTGTCTCTGAAGTCCCCAAGATGTCCCTGATGTCCCCAGGGTGGTCTCTGATGTCCCCATGGTGTCCCCAAGATGTCCCTGATGTCCCCAGGGTGTCACCAAGGTGTCCCCAGGGTGTCCCCAAGGTGTCCCCAAGGTGTCCCCAAGGTGTCCCCACTGTCCCATCCCCACCCTTCCCCTTTCCCTGCTGCCACCACCCCCTCCCCCCCCCCCACCCCCAGGAGGTGACAACGGTGACAACCCCGGGAGGTGACAATGGTGACAATCCTGGGGGGTGACAATGGTGACAACCCCGGGGGGGTGACAACAGTGACAACCCCGGGGGGGTGACAATGGTGACAACCCCAGGGGGTGACAACGGTGACAACCCCAGGGGGGTGACAATGGTGACAACCCCGGGGTTTCACTTCTGCACCCGTGGGTGTCACATCCCCGTGGGTGTCACATCCCCCTGGGTGTCACCTCCCCCTGGGTGTCACCTCCCCCAGGGGTGACAGTGCCCTCCTGGCCGTGTCCCCTCCCTCCCTCCCCCGGGATTGTCCCTGTCCCCTGGAATGTCCCCTCCGGCCTCGGGATGGGGACAGGGACATTGGGGACATTTGGGGACATTGGGGACAGGGACATGGGGACAGGATGGGGACAGGGACATTGGGGACATTTGGGGACATTTGGGGACATTTGGGGACACTTGGGACAGGGACACTGGGACATTGGGGACAGGGACATGGGGACAGGGACATTGGGGACATTTGGGGATATTTGGGGACAGAGGGACAGGGACAAAGGGACAAGGACGTGGGGACATTGGGGACAGGGACATGGGGACATGGGGAGAGGGACAAAGGGACATTGGGGACACTGGGGACATTGGGAACAGGGACACTGGGGACATTGGGGACAGGATGGAGGACACTGGGGACACTGGGGACAGGGACACGGGGACTGGATGGGGACAGGATGGGGAAATTGGGGACAAGGGGACACTGGGGACAAGGACAAAGGGACATTGGAGACATTGGGGACATTGGAGACATTGGGGACATTGGGGACAGGAAAAGGACAAGAGGACAGGGACATTGGGGACATTGGGGACATTGGGGACATTGGGACATTGGGGACACTGGGGACAGAACATTGGGGACACAGGGGACAGGGACAAAGGGACAGGGACATGGGGACATCGGGGACAGGATGTGGGACATTGGGGACATTGGGGACAGGGACAAAGGGACAGGAACGTGGGGACATTGGGGACAGGATGGGGGACATTGGGGACACTTGGGACAGGATGGGGACAGGACAGGGACATGGGGACATTGGGGACAGGATGGGGGACATTGGGGACATTGGGGACAAGGGGACAGGGACATTGGGGACATGGGGAGAGGGACGTGGGGACATTGGGGACATTGGGGACAGCACAGGGACAAAGGGACAGGGACACTGGGACAGGATGGGGACAGGACAGGGACATGGGGACATTGGGGACAGGGATGTGGGGACATTTGGGGACAGGATGGGGACATTGGGGACAGGGACACGGGGACATTGGGGACATCAGGGACATTGGGGACAGGGACATGGGGACATTGGGGACAGGGACATTGGGGACATTGGGGACACTGGGGACATTTGGGGACAGGGACATGGGGACATCGGGGACATTGGGGACAGGGACATGGGGACATTGGGGACAGGGACATTGGGGACATTGGGGACACTGGGGACATTTGGGGACAGGGACATTGGGGACATTGGGGACAGGGACACTGGGACATTGGGGACAGGGACATTGGGGACATTGGGGACACTGGGGACATTTGGGGACAGGGACATGGGGACATCGGGGACATTGGGGACACAGGGACAGGAGGGGAGGGGTCAAAGGGCACAGGGAGGCGGGGCCAGCTCGGAGTCAACAGGACACGCCACCCCCGCCCCCCAGGCAGGATGTGGCCCGGTGTCACTGTCACTGTCACTGTCACTGTCACCTCCTGCCACCCCCCCCGGTGTCACTGTCACCTCCTGTCACTGTCACTGTCACCTCCTGTCACCCCCCCGGTGTCACTGTCACCTCCTGTCACTGTCACTGTCACCTCCTGTCACCCCCCGGTGTCACTGTCACCTCCTCGGGGGGAGGGGCCCAAAAATGAACCCAAAAAATTCACGGAGAAGAATTTTTAATCTTTAATCCATTCATCTTTAATGGATCCGGGATCCCAGTTTGGGGGGGTCAGATCCCACCCGGGGGGGGGGGTCCCAGGCACCCCAGGGTGGGGTCCCAGGTACCTTGGGAGGGGTCTCAGGGAGCTCAAGGGGGTCCCAGGAGCCCCAGGAACAGAATGGATCCCACCCAGAGGGGGGTCCCAGGGGGTCCCAGGCACCCCAGGGTGGTCTCAGATACCCCAAGGGGCTCTCAGGAGCTCCAGGAACGGGATGGATCCCACCAAGGGGGAGGTTCTCAGGCACCCCAGGGTGGTCCTGGGTGGTCTCAGCCCCCCCAGGGTGGGGTCCCAGGCATCCCAGGGTGGTCCTGGGGGGTCTCAAGCTCCCTGGGTGGTCTCAGACACCCCAAGGGGGTCTCAGGAGCTCCAGGAACGGGATGGATCCCACCAAGGGGGAGGTTCTCAGGCACCCCAGGATGGTCTCAGCCCCCCGGGGGGGTCCCAGGGCAGGTCCCAGGGGGTCTCAGGGTGATCCCAGGCACCCCAGGGTGGTCCTGGGGGGTCCCAGGGGGTCTCAGGGGGTCTCAGGCCCCCCGGGGGGGGTCCCAGGGCAGGTCCCGGTAGGGCAGGTTGAAGGGGTACAGGGCCGAGTGGCGCCGCTGGTGCCAGAGGGGTCTCAGACACCCCAGGGTGGTCTCAGCCCCCCAGGGTGATCCCAGGGGGTCTCAGGCACCCCAGGGTGGTCCTGGGGGGGTCTCAGGCACCCTTGGGGGGTCCCAGGAGCTCCAGGAACGGGATGGATCCCACCCAGGGGGAGGTTCTCAGCCCCCCAGGGTGGTCTCAGGCACCCCAGGGTGGTCCCAGGGTGGTCTCAGCCCCCCAGGGTGGGGTCCCAGGCACCCCAGGGTGGTCTCAAGCCACCCAGGGGTCTCTCAGCCCCCCCAGGGGTCTCTCAGGCACCCCAGGGTGGTCTCACCCCACCCAGGGGGATCTCAGACACCCAAGGGGGTCCCAGGAGCTCCAGGAACGGGATGGATCCTACCAAGGGGGAGGTTCTCAGACACCCCAGGGTGATCCCAACCCCCCCAGGGTGGGCTCCCAGACACCCCAGGGTGGTCTCAGCCCCCCCAGGGTGATCCCAGGCACCCCAGGGTGGTCTCACCCCTCCCAAGGTGGTCTCAAGCCACCCAGGGGGGTCTCAGGCACCCCAAGGGGGTCCCAGGAGCTCCAGGAACAGGATGGATCCCACCCAGGGGGACGTTCTCAGCCCCCCCTGGGGTCTCTCAGCCCCCCGGGGGGGGTCCCAGGGGGTCTCAGGCACCCTGGGGTCCCAGGGCAGGTCCCGGTAGGGCAGGTTGAAGGGGTACAGGGCCGAGTGGCGCCGCTGGTGCCAGAGGGGTCTCAGCCCCCCAGGGTGATCCCAGGCACCCCAGGGTGGTCTCAAGCCACCCAAGGGGATCTCAGACACCCCAAGAGGGTCCCAGGAGCTCCAGGAACGGGATGGATCCCACCAAGGGGGGAGGTTCTCAGCCCCCCAGGGTGGGGTCCCAGGCACCCCAGGGTGGTCTCAAGCCCCCCAGGGTGGTCTCAGACACCCCAGGGTGGTCTCAAGCCACCCAGGGGGGTCCCAGGTACCTTGGGAGGGGGTGTCAAGAGCTCCAGGAACGGGATGGATCCCACCCAGGGGGAGGTTCTCAGGCACCCCAGGGTGGTCCCAGGGGGTCCCAGGGGGTCCCAGGGGGTCTCAGCCCCCCCAGAGAGGGTCCCAGGCACCCCAGGGTGGTCTCAAGCCACCCAAGGGGGTCTCAGGCACCCTTGGGAGAGTCTCAGGAGCCTCAGGAACGGGATGGATCCCACCTGAGGGGTGATCCCAACCCCCCCAGGGTGGTCTCGGGGGGTCCCAGGGGGTCTCAGCCACCCCAGAGGGGTCCCAGGCACCCCAGGGTGGTCCCAGGGGGTCTCAGGCCCCCCGGGGGGGGTCCCAGGGCAGGTCCCGGTAGGGCAGGTTGAAGGGGTACAGGGCCGAGTGACGCCGCTGGTGCCAGAGGGGTCTCAGCCCCCCTGGGTGATCCCAGGCACCCCAGGGTGATCCCAGCCCCCCCAGGGTGGGGTCTCAGGCACCCCAGGGTGGTCTCACCCCTCCCAAGGTGGTCTCAAGCCACCCAGGGGGGTCTCAGACACCCCAAGGGAGTCTCAGGAGCCTCAGGAACTCAGGATGGGTCCCACCTCAGGGGGTTCTCAGCCCCCCAGGGTGGGGTCCCAGACACCCCAGGGTGGTCTCAGCCCCCCCAGGGTGGTCCCAGGCACCCCAGGGTGGTCTCAGCCCCCCAAGGGGTGTCCCAGGTACCTTGGGAGGGGTGTCAAGAGCTCCAGGAACGGGATGGATCCCACCCAGGGGGAGGTTCTCAGCCCCCCCAGGGTGGTCTCAGGCACCCCAGGGTGGGGTCCCAGGTGGTCTCAGCCCCCCAGAGGGGTCCCAGGCACCCCAGGGTGGTCTCAGGGGGTCTCAGGCCCCCCGGGGGGGGTCCCAGGGCAGGTCCCGGTAGGGCAGGTTGAAGGGGTACAGGGCCGAGTGGCGCCGCTGGTGCCAGAGCAGGCGACGCTCCAGGAACTCCAGGGCGGCCAAAGTCAGCACCAGGGTCTGGTGCTTCAGCAGGGAGTGCACGTTCAGACCTGAGGGGACACATTGGGGACACGTTGGGGACATTGGGGACACTTTGGGGACAGTTTGGGGACAGTTTGGGGATGGTTTGGGGGGGTTTGGGGGGGTTTGGGGGGGCTCAGGGCGGCCAAAGTCAGCACCAGGGTCTGGTGCTTCAGCAGGGTGTGCACGTTCAGACCTGAGGGGACATTGGGGACACTTTGGGGACACTTTGGGGACAGTTTGGGGACACTTTGGGGATGGTTTGGGGATGGTTTGGGGGGGTTTGGGGGGGCTCAGGGTGGGTGGGGCTCATCCAAAGTCAGCACCAGGGTCTGGTGCTTCAGCAGGGTGTGCACGTTCAGAGCTGAGGGGACACATTGGGGACATTGGGGACAGTTTGGGGACATTTAGGGACATTGGGGACAGTTTGAGGACAGTTTGGGGATGGTTTGGGGGGGCTCAGGGTGGGTGGGGCTCATCCAAAGTCAGCACCAGGGTCTGGTGCTTCAGCAGGGTGTGCACGTTCAGAGCTGAGGGGACACATTGGGGACATTGAGGTGGCAGTTTGGGGACATTTGGGGACATTGGGGACAGTTTGGGGACAGTTTGGGGATGGTTTGGGGATGGTTTGGGGGGGCTCAGGGCGGCCAAAGTCAGCACCAGGGTCTGGTGCTTCAGCAGGGTGTGAACGTTCAGACCTGTGGGGACAGTGGGGACATTGGGGACACGTTGGGGACACTTTGGGGACACTTTGGGGACACTTTGGGGACAATTTGAGGTGGCAGGTGGGGCTCAGACCCAAGGTCAGCACCAGGGTCTGGTGCTTCAGCAGGCTGTGCACGTTCAGACCTGAGGGGACATTGGGGACAGTTTGGGGACATTTGGGGACAGTTTGGGGATTATTTGGGGACAGTTTGGGGACATTGGGGACATTTGGGACAGTTTGGGGACACTTCGGGAACAGTTTGGGGCCAGGTTTGGGACAGTTTGGGGGTGGTTTGGGGACAATTTGGGGACACTCTGGGGACACTCTGGGGACACTTTGGGGACAGTTTGGGGACAGTTTGGGGACACTCTGGGGACACTCTGGGGACAGTTTGGGGACAGTTTGGGGACAGTTTGGGGACACTTTGGGGATGGTTTGGGGACAGTTTGGGGACACTTTGGGGACACTTTGGGGACAGTTTGGGGACACTTTGGGGACACTTTGGGAATTATTTGGGGACACTTTGGGGACAGATTGGGGACAGGTTTGAGACAGTTTGGGGACAGTTGGGGGGTGGTTCGGGGACTATTTGGGGACATCTTGGGGACACTTTGGGGACACTTTGGGGACATTTTAGTGACACTCTGGGGACACTTTGGGACCACTTTGGGAATTTTTTGGGGACACTTTGGGGACATTTTAGTGACACTGTGGGGACACTTTGGGATCACTTTGGGAATTATTTGGGGACACTCTGGGGACACTCTGGGGACACTCTGGGGACACTTTGGGGACACTTTGGGGACACTCTGGGGACACTTTGGGGACAGTTTGGGGACACTCTGGGGACACTTTGGGGACAGTTTGGGGACACTTTGGGGACACTTTGGGGACACTTTGGGGACAGTTTGGGGACACTTTGGGGACACTCTGGGGACACTTTGGGGACACTTTGGGGACAGTTTGGGGACACTTTGGGGCCAGTTTGGGGACACTCTGGGGACACTTTGGGGACCCTCTGGGGACCCTCTGGGGACACTTTGGGGACACTCTGGGGACACTTTGGGGGCACTCTGGGGACACTTTGGGGACAGTTTGGGGACACTCTGGGGACACTTTGGGGACACTCTGGGGACACTCTGGGGACACTTTGGGGACACTTTGGGGACACTTTGGGGACACTCTGGGGACAGTTTGGGGACAGTTTGGGGACAGTTTTGGGGCTCACCCAGGGCCGGGATCAGGGTGATTCGTTTCAGCCCCTCGGCCGCAGCGCTGACGCTCTCCGGGAATTCGTCACTGTGGGGGGAGAGAAGAAAACAAAAGTGTCACCAAAGTGTCACCAAAGTGTCACCGAAGTGTCACTAAAGTGTCACCAGAGTGTCACCAAAGTGTCCCCAAATTGTCCCCAGAGTGTCCCCAACGTATCCCCAACCTGTCCCCAGGGTGTCACCAAAGTGTCCCCAAAGTGTCCCTAAAGAGTCCCCGAGGAGTCGCCGAAGTGTCACTAAAGTGTCCCTAAATTATCTCTGAGATGTCCCCAAAATGTCCCTGAAGTGTCCCCAGAGTGTCACTAAAGTGTCCCCAAAGTGTCACCAAAGTGTCACCAAAGTGTCCCTGAAGTGTCACTAAAGAGTCCCCAAGGAGTCACCGAAATGTCCCTAAAGTGTCCCTAAAGTGTCCCTGAAATGTCCCTAAAGTGTCCCCACTGTCCCCAAGCTGTCCTCGGTGTCCCCACTGTCCCCAAGTGTCCCCAAACCCCCAAATGCCCCCAACGTCCCAATGTCCCCAACGCCCTCAACGTCCCCAATGTCCCCAAATGTCCCCAACACCCCCAATGTCCCCAATGTCCCTCAATCCCCCAAATGTCCCCAATGCCCCCAAATGTCCCCAATGTCCCCAATGTCCCCAAATGTCCCCAATCCCCCAATGTCCCCAATGTCCCCAATGTCCCCAAATCCCCCCAATGTCCCCAATGCCCCCAATCCCCCAAATGTCCCCAACACCCCCAATGTCCCCAACGTCCCCAATGTCCCCAATCCCCCCAAATGTCCCCCAATGTCCCCAATGTCCCCCAATGTCCCCAACGCCCTCAATGTCCCCAATCCCCTCAATCCCCTCAATCCCCCCAATGCCCCCAATGTCCCCAATGTCCCAAATCCCCTCAATGTCCCCCAATGTCCCCAAGTGTCCCCAAACCCCCCAATGTCCCCCAATGTCCCCAATGTCCCAAATCCCCTCAATGTCCCCAATACACCCAATGCCCCCAAAGTCCCCAATGTCCCCAATGCCCCCAATGTCCCCAATGTCCCCAACACCCCCAACACCCCAAATGTCCCCAATGTCCCCAAAGTCCCCCAATGTCCCCAATCCCCCCAATGTCCCCAAACCCCCCAATGTCCCCAAGCTGTCCCCAATGTCCCCAATGTCCCCAATGTCCCAACTGTCCCCAATCCCCTCAATCCCCCCAAGCTGTCCCCAATCCCCCCAACGTCCCCAAATGTCCCCAAATGCCCCCAACGCCCTCAATCCCCCAAATGTCCCCAATGTCCCCAATCCCCCCAATGTCCCCAAGCTGTCCCCAATGTCCCCAACACCCCCAATGTCCCCAATCCCCCCAATGTCCCCAAGCTGTCCCCAATGTCCCCAACACCCCCACTGTCCCCAAATGTCCCCAACACCCCCACTGTCCCCAAATGTCCCCAAGCTGTCCCCAATGTCCCCAATGTCCCCAAGCTGTCCCCAATGTCCCCAATGTCCCCTGTCTCACAGGTCCACCAGCAGCACGGAGCTGCCCCAGCGCCGGAACCGGGCCAGCTCCTGCAGGTACCGGGGGTCCCGGGTGGGCAGCTCCAGGTTCTCCACCAGGTGCAGCTCGTCCTGTCACGGGTGGGGACACGGGGAGGTGACATCGGGGGGGTGACACCGCCTGGTGTCACCTGAGCCTCCACAAATCCACCGTTTTCCCCCCCAATTGTCCCAAAATTCCCCGTTTTTCCCCCAAATTTCCCCATTTTCCCCCCAAATTTCCCCATTTTCCCCCCAAATTTCACCTTTTTCCCCCAAATTTCCCCCTTTTTCCCCCCAAATCTGCATTTTCCCCCCATTTTCACCCCAAATTTCGCCTTTTTCCACCCAATTTCCCCCTTTTTCCCCCCAAATTTCCCTTTTTCCCTCCCAATTTCCCTCCCAATTTCCCCCAATTTTCCCCAAATTCCCCCTTTTCCCCCCCCAAATTTCCCCATTTCTCCCCCCAAATCTGCATTTTCCCCCAAATTCCCCATTTCCTTCCCCAATTCCCCATTTTCCCCCCCAAATCTGCATTTTCCCCCCATTTTCACCCCAAATCTCCTTTTTCCCCCCAAATTTCCCCATTTTCTCCCCAAATTCCCCATTTTCCCCCCAAATCCACCATTTTCCCTCCCAATTTTCCCCATATTTCCCCATTTTCCCCCCAAATCTCCCCTTTTTCCCCCCAAATCTGCATTTCCCCCCCCAAATTTCCTCATTTTTCCCCCAAATTTCCCCTTTTTCCCTCCAAATTTCCCTTTTCCCCCCAAATTTCCCCATTTTCCCTCCCAATTCCCCCCAAATTTCCCAAAATTCCCCATTTTCGCCCCAAATTTCCCTTTTCCCCTTCAAATCCCCCCAAATTTCCCCCCAAATCTCCCCTTTTCCCTGAAATTTCCCCCAAATTTCCCCTTTTTCCCCCCAAATTGCCCCCTAATTCCCTGTTTTTCCCCCCAATTCCCTATTTTCCCCCAAATTCCGTTTTTCTCCCCCAAATTTCACCTTTTTCCCCTCCAAATCAGCATTTTCCCCCCCAAATCCCCCATTTTCCCCCCCAAATTCCCCCATTTTTCTCCCAAATTCCCCTTTTTTTCCCCATTTCCCCCCCCAAATTCTCCCCATTTTCCCCCCAATTCCCTCCAAATTTCCCCATTTCCCTCCCAATTTCCCCCAAATTTCCCCGTTTTCCCCCCAAATTTCCCCTTTTCCCCCCAAATTTCCCCATTTCCCCCCAGTTCCCCCCAAATTCCCAATTTTCCACTCCAAATTTCCCCGTTTTTACCCCCAAATCTGCATTTTCCCCCCCAAATTCCCCATTTTCCCTCCCAATTCCCCCCCAATTTCGCCTTTTTCCCCCCAAATTTCCCCTTTTTCCCTCCAAATTTCCCTTTTTCCCCCCAATTCCCCATTTTCCCTCCCAATTCCCCCCAAATTTCCCAAAATTCCCCATTTTCCCCCCAAATTTCCCTTTTCCCCCCCAAATTTCCCCATTTTCCCTCCCAATTTTCCCCAAATTTCCCCACTTTCCCTCAAATCTCCCTCTTTTTCTCTCAATTCCCCCCAAATTTCCCCTTTTTTTCCCCATTTCCCCCCCAAATTCCCCCCAAATTTCCCCTCCAAGTCTTCATTTTTCCCCCAAATTTCCCCATTTCCCCCCCAAATTCCCCCCATTTCCCCCCCAAATTCCCCATTTCCTCCCCAAATTTCCCCATTTTCCCCCCAAATTCCCCCCAAATCTCCCCTTTTCCCCTCCAAATTCCCCATTTTTCCCCATTTTTCCCCCAATTCCCCCCAAATTTCCCCATTTTCCCCCCAAATTTCCCCATTTTCCCCTCCAAATCTGCATTTTCCCCTCCAAATCCCCAAATCTCCCCATTTTCCCCCCAAATTCCCCCCAAATTTCCCCTTTTTCCCCCCAAATTTCCCTTTTTCCCCCCCATTTTTCCCCCCAAATTTCGCCTTTTTCCCCCCAAATTTCCCTTTTTCCCCCAAATTCCCCATAAATTCTCCATTTTCCCTCCCAAATTCCCCATTTCCCCCCCAAATTTCCCCTTTTTCCCCCCAAATTTCCCCATTTTCCCCCCAAATCTCCCTTTTTCCCCCCAAATTCCCCCCAAATTTCCCCTCCAAGTCTTCATTTTTCCCCCAAATTTCCCCATTTTTCCCCCAAATTCCCCATTTTTCCCCCAAATCCCCCTTTTTTCCCCAAAATTACCCCATTTTCCCCCCTAAATTCCCCCAAATTTCCCCCCCAAATTCCCCATTTCCCCCCCAAATCCCCAAATCTCTCCAAATCCCCCCCAAATTTCCCCAAATCCCCCCCAAATCTCCCCCCGTACCTGCCCCAGCTTGGCGCTCAGCGCCACCCTCAGCCCCAGCGCCCGCAGCCGCAGCGGGGGCAGGAAAAAGTAACTGGTGGGACCCCGGGGACCGTGGGCGATGCCACCTAAAGGGGACACCAGGATGTCACCAAGATGTCACCAGGGGTGTCACCAGGGGGTTGGGGACACCAGGGATGTCACCAGGGATGTCACCAGGGGGTTGGGGACACCAGGGATGTCACCAGGGATGTCACCAGGGATGTCACCAGGGATGTCACCAGGGGGCTGGGGACATGGGGACATCACCAGGGATGTCACCAGGGGGCTGGGGACACTGGGATGTCACCAGGGATGTCACCAGGGGGTTGGGGACACCGGGATGTCACCAGAGATGTCACCAGGGGGCTGGGGACATCCTCAGGGACATGGGGATGGCACCAGGGGGGACAGGTAAAAGTAACTGGTGGGACCCCGGGGACCATGGGCGATGCCACCTGAAGGGGACACCAGGATGTCACCAGGGATGTCACCAGGGGGTTGGGGACACCAGGGATGTCACCAGGGGGTTGGGGACACCGGGGATGTCACCAGGGATGTCACCAGGGATGTCACCAGGGGGCTGGGGACACCAGGATGTCACCAGGGATGTCACCAGGGATGTCACCAGGGGGCTGGGGACACCGGGATGTCACCAAGGATGTCACCAAGGATGTCACCAGGGGGCTGGGGACACCAGGATGTCACCAGGGATGTCACCAGGGATGTCACCAGGGGGTTGGGGACACCGGGGATGTCACCAGGGATGTCACCAGGGGTGTCACCAGGGGGCTGGGGACATCCCCAGGGACATGGGGACATCACCAGGGATGTCACCAGGGGGCTGGGGACACTGGGATGTCACCAGGGGGCTGGGGACACCAGGATGTCACCAGGGGTGTCACCAGGGGTGTCACCAGGGGGTTGGGGACACCAGGATGTCACCAAGATGTCACCAGGGGGCTGGGGACATCCTCAGGGACATGGAGATGTCACCAGGGAGGGGACATCCCCAGGGGGGGCAGGAAAAAGTAACTGGTGGGACCCCGGGGACCGTGGGCGATGCCACCTACAGGGGACACCAGGATGTCACCAAGGGGCTGGGGACACCGGGATGTCACCAGGGATGTCACCAAGATGTCACCAGGGGGCTGGGGACATGGGGACATCACCAGGGATGTCACCAGGGGGCTGGGGACACTGGGATGTCACCAGGGATGTCACCAGGGATGTCATCAGGGGGTTGGGGACACCAGGATGTCACCAAGATGTCACCAGGGATGTCATCAGGGGGTTGGGGACACCGGGATGTCACCAAGATGTCACCAGGGGTGTCACCAGGGGGCTGGGGACATGGGGACATCACCAGGGATGTCACCAGGGGTGTCACCAGGGGGCTGGGGACACTGGGATGTCACCAGGGGTGTCACCAGGGATGTCACCAGGGGATGGGGACACCAGGATGTCACCAAGATGTCACCAGGGATGTCACCAGGGGGTTGGGGACATCCCCAGGGACATGGAGATGTCACCATGGAGGGACAGGAAAAAGTAACTGGTGGGACCCCGGGGACCGTGGGCGATGCCACCTAAAGGGGACACCAGGATGTCACCAAGATGTCACCAGGGGTGTCACCAGGGGGTTGGGGACATCCCCAGGGACATGGGGACATCACCAGGGAGGGGACAGGTAAAAGTAACTGGTGGGACCCCGGGGACCGTGGGCGATGCCACCTAAAGGGGACACCGAGGATGTCACCAGGGATGGGACATGGGGATGTCCCCAGGTGTCTGTGGTGTCCCCAAGCCCCTCTGGCCCTGTCCCCAAGCTGTCCCCAGGTTGTCCCCAGGTGTCAGTGGTGTCCCCAAGCTGTCCCAGGCTGTCCCCAAGCCCCCGTGTCCCCACCCCACGCTGTCCCCAAGCTGTCCCCAGGTGTCTGTGATGTCCCCAAGCCCCGTGTCCCCACCCCAGGTGTCAGTGCTGTCCCCAGACTGTCCCCAAGCTGTCCCCAGGCTGTCCCCAGGTGTCAGTGGTGACCCCAGGCTGTCCCCAGGTGTCCCCATGCTGTCCCCAGGCTGTCCCCAAGCCCCCGTGTCTCCATCCCAAGGTATCAGTGGTGTCCCCAGGCTGTCCCCAAACTGTCCCCGGCTGTCCCCAAGCCCCCGTGTCCCCACCCCACGCTGTCCCCATGCTGTCCCCAGGTGTCTGGGCTGTCCCCAAGCTGTCCCCAAGCCCCCGTGTCCCCACACTGTCCCCACACTGTCCCCACCCTGTCCCCAAGCTGTCCCCAGGCTGTCCCCAGGTGTCAGTGGTGTCCCCAAGCCCCCGTGTCCCCATCCCCAGGTGTCTGTGATGTCCCCAAACCCTGTCCCCATGTGTCTGTGGTGTCCCCAAGCTGTCCCCAGGCTGTCCCCAGGTGTCTGAGGTGTCCCCAGGCGTCAGTCCTGTCCCCAGGCTGTCCCCAAGCTGTCCCCAGGCTGTCCCCAAGCCCCCGTGTCCCCATCCCCAGGCTGTCCCCACACTGTCCCCAAGTGTCTGTGATGTCCACAGGCTGTCCCCAGGTGTCAGTGGTGTCCCCAGGCTGTCCCCGTGTCCCCACCCCAGGTGTCTCTGGTGTCCCCAAACCCTATCCCCAGGTGTCAGTGGTGTCCCCAGGCTGTCCCCGTGTCCCCACCCCAGGTGTCTCTGGTGTCCCCAAACCCTATCCCCAGGTGTCAGTGGTGTCCCCAGGCTGTCCCCGTGTCCCCACCCCAGGTGTCTCTGGTGTCCCCAAACCCTATCCCCAGGTGTCAGTGGTGTCCCCAGGCTGTCCCCAAGTGTCTGAGGTGTCCCCAGGCTGTCCCCAAGCCCCCGGTGTCCCCACCCCAGGTGTCAGTGGTGTCCCCATGCTGTCCCCACGCTGTCCCCAAGCTCTCCCCACGCTGTCCCCAGGTGTCAGTGCTGTCCCCACACTGTCCCCAGGCTGTCCCCAAGCTGTCCCCAGGTGTCAGTGCTGTCCCCACACTGTCCCCAAGCTCTCCCCAAGCTGTCCCCAGGTGTCAGTGGTGTCCCCACGCTGTCCCCAGGCTGTCCCCAAGCTGTCCCCAGGTGTCAGTGCTGTCCCCACGCTGTCCCCAGGCTGTCCCCAACCCCCGTGTCCCCACCCCAGGTGTCAGTGCTGTCCCCATGCTGTCCCCACACTGTCCCCACACTGTCCCCACGCTGTCCCCACGCCGTCCCCATGTCCCCATCGGTCACTCACCGCCCCTCCAGAGCGGTGACCGGCGGGAGCCGTGCCGGGCTCGGCCGGAGCCTTTCTGCCGCCAGGGCTTGCGGCCACCGCCCCGCACCTCGGCCCGGCTGCGGACACGGGCGTGGCTCTGGGGACAGCAGGGGACATTGGGGACATTGGGGACAATGGGGGGATTGGGGACATTGGGGACATTGGGGGCATTGGGGATATTGGGGACATTGGGGGTGTTGGGGACATTGGGGACATTGGGGACATTGGGGACATTGGGGACATTGGGGATTATCAGGGGGGATTGGGGACAATAGGGACAATGGGGACATTGGGGACATTGGGGACATTGGGGGGACATTGGGGACATTGGGGACATTGGGGGAATTGGGGACATGGGGGACATTGGGACATTGGGGGGATTGGGGACATTGGGGACATTAGGGGACATTGGGGGCATTGGGGACATTGGGGGGATTGGGGACATTGGGGACATTAGGGGACATTGGGGGCATTGGGGGCATTGGGGACATTGGGGACATTGGGGGGTTTGGGGACATTGGGGACATTGGGGGACATTGGGGGCGTTGGGGACATTGGGGGGTTTGGGGACATTGGGGACATTGGGGGCATTGGGGGCATTGGGGGCATTGGGGACATTGGGGACATTGGGGACATTGGGGGTGTTGGGGACATTGGGGGACATTGGGGGCGTTGGGGACATTGAGGGCGTTGGGGGTGTTGGGGACATTGGGGGACATTGAGGGCATTGGGAACATTGGGGACGTTGGGGGCGTTGGGGACATCGGGGGACATTGGGGACATTGGGGACATTTGGGGACATTGAGGGCATTGGGGACATTGGGGACATCGGGGATGTTGAGGGCATTGGGGACATAGAGGGACATTGGGGACATTGGGGACATTGAGGACATTGGGGACATTGGGGACATTGGGGGAATTGGGGACATTGGGGACATTGGGGACATTGAGGACATTGGGGACATTGGGGACATTGGGGGCATTGAGGGCATTGGGGACATTGGGGGCATTGGGGGCATTGGGGGCATTGGGGACATTGGGGGGACATTGGGGACATTGGGGGGACATTGGGGGCGTTGGGGACATTGGGGACATTGGGGACATTTGGGGACATTGGGGACATTGGGGACATTGGGGACATTGGGGACATTGAGGGTGTTGGGGACATTGGGGACATTGGGGACATTGGGGACATTGGGGGCGTTGGGGACATTGGGGACATTGGGGGCGTTGGGGGCATTGGGGGACATTGGGGGGATTGGGGGGCATCGGGGACATTGGGGACATTTAGGGCGTTGGGGACATTGGGACATTGGGGGACATTGGGACATTGGGGGACATTGGGGACATTGGGGACATTGGGGGACATTGGGGACATTGGGGACGTTGGGGACATTGGGGACATTGGGGACATTGGGGACGTTGGGGACATTGGGGGCGTTGGGGACATTGGGGACATTGGGGGGACATTGGGGGCATTGGGGGCGTTGGGGACATTGGGGGTGACACAGAGGGGTCACACAGCCTTAAACGTTCTCCCGCCACCCCAAATCCCCCCTTTTCCCTCCCAAATTCCCCCCAAATTCCCCCCAAATCTCCCAAAATTTCCCCATTTTCCCCCCCAAATTCCCCATTTTCCCCCAAATCCCCTCATTTCCCCCCCAAATCTCCCTTTTTTCCCCCCAATTCCCCATTTTTCCACCCAATTTTCCCCATTTCCCCCCCAAATCCCCCCTTCTTCCCCCCAAATTCCCCCCAAATCTCCCAAAATTTCCCCATTTTCCCCCCAAATCTCCATTTTTTCCCCCAAATCCCCCCATTTTTGCCCCAATTTCCCCCCAAATTCCCCCATTTTCCCCCCCAAACTTCCTCCAAATTCCCCATTTTCCCCCCAAATCTCCATTTTTCCCCAAATCTCACTTTTTTCCCCCAAATTTCCCCAAATTCCCCATAAATTTCCCCATTTTCCCCCCCAAATCTCCCATTTTTCCCCCAAATTCCCCCCAAATCTCCCAAAATTTCCCCATTTTCCCCCCAAATTTCCCCATTTTCCCCCCAAATTCCCCATTTTCCAACCCAAATCTCCCTTTTTTCCCCCAAATTCCCCATTTTTCCCCCAAATCGCCCCAAATTTCCCCATTTTCCCCCCAAATTTCCCCATTTTCCCCCCAAATCTCGATTTTTCCCCCAAATTCCCCCCAAATTCCCCATTTTCCCACCCAAATTCCCCATTTTTCCGCCCAATTTTCCCCTTTTTCCCCCAAATCTCGATTTTTTTCCCCCAAATCTCCGTTTTTTCCCCCAAATTCCCCCCAAATCCCCCCCAAATTCCCCCAAATTCCCCATTTTTCCCCCAATTTTCCCCAAATCTCCCGAAATTCCCCCCCAGCCCCCCACTCACGATCCTCTTGTAGTTCCTCTGCCACGTGGCCACCGCGTGCAGGATGTCCAGCCTGGGCCGGGGGGGGGACACCGGGGTGACCCCAGGGTGACACCCCCACCCAAGGGTGTCCCCAAGGTGACCCCAGGGTGACCCCCCCACCCCAAGATGACCCCAGGGTGTCCCCCCACCCCACCCCGGGGTGACACCTCCACCCCAGGGTGACCCCAGGATGACCCCCCCACCCCAGGGTGTCCCCCCACCCCACCCCGGGGTGACCCCCCCAACCCCAAGATGACCCCAGGGTGCCCTCAAGATGACCCCGGGGTGACCCCAAGGTGACCCTCTAACCCCAAGATGACCCCAGGGTGACCCCCCCCACCTCAGGGTGTCCCCAGGGTGCCCCTCCCCACCCCAGGGTGACCCCAAGATGCCCCCAGGCTGACCCCACCACCCCAAGATGACCCCTGGGTGCCCCCAAGATGACCCCAGGGTGACCCACCCACCCCAGGGTGACCCCAAGATGACCCCAGGGTGTCCCCAGGGTGACCCCCCCACCCCAGGGTGACCCCAAGGTGACCCCAGGATGACCCCGGGATGTCCCCCCCCACCCCAAGATGACCCCAAGGTGACCCCAGGGTGCCTCCCCCACCCCAGGATGACCCCAAGGTGACCCTCCCACCCCAAGATGACCCCAGGCTGACCCCCCCCACCCCAGGGTGACCTCAGGGTGTCCCGTCCCACCCCAGGGTGACCCCACCACCCCAAGATGACCCCAGGGTGACCCCAAGGTGACCCCCCCACCCCAAGATGACCCCGGGATGACCCTCCCCACCCCAAGATGACCCCAGGGTGCCCCTCCCCACCCCAGGGTGACCCCAAGGTGACCCCTCCCACCCCAAGATGACCCCAGGGTGACCCCAGGGTGCCTCCCCCACCCCAGGGTGACCCCAAGATGACCCCAAGATCACCCCAGGGTGTCCCCCCAACCCCAGGATGTCCCCAGGGTGTCCCCACCTGGGGGTGACCCCGAACACCTCGGGGTGCAGGTCGGCCAGGCCCCTGCGGGTGTCCTCGGGGTGCCGCAGGGAGCCCACCCAGGCCTGCAGAGGGGACAGCGGGGGGGACACGGGCAGGGGACAGCTCCGCAGCACCGGGGACACCACAGGGGACACCAACGGGGACACCGCAGGGGGTGGCTCTGGGGACAACAAAGCGGGGACACCGTGGGGATGGGCAGGAGTGAGGTCCCCAGGGTGTCCCTGATGTCCCCAGGGTGTCCCCAGGGTGTCCCCAGGGTGTCCCTGATGTCCCCAAGGTGCCCCTGATGTCCCCATGGTGTCCTCAGGGTGTCCCTGATGTCCCCAGGGTGGTCTCTGATGTCCCCATGGTGTCCCCAGAGTGTCCCTGGGGTGGTCCCTGATGTCCCCAAGGTGGCCCCTGATGTCCTCAAGGTGTCCTCAGGGTGTCCCTGATGTCCCCAGGGTGGTCCCTGATGTCCCCAAGGTGTCTCCAAGCCCATGGTGACCCTGTCCCTGATGTTCCCAGAGTGTCCTGGGGTGGCCCCTGATGTCCCCACGATGTCCCCAGGGTGTCCCTGATGTCCCCAAGGTGTCCCCAAGGTGGTTCCTGATGTCCCCAGGGTGGTTCTTGATGTCCCCAGGGTGTCCTTGATGTCCCCAAGGTGTCCCCAGGGTGTCCCTGATGTCCCCAGAGTGTCCTAGGGTGGTCCCTGATGTCCCCAAGGTGGTCCCTGATGTCCCCAAGGTGCCACCAAGCCCATGGTGGCCCTGTCCACGATGTCCCCAGGGTGTCCCTGGGGTGGTTCTTGATGTCCCCAGGGTGTCCACAAGGTGCCCCTGATGTCCCCAGGGTGCCCCTGATGTCCCCAAGGTGTCCTGGGTTGGTCCCTGGTGTCCCCAGGGTGTCCCCAAGCCCATGGTGGCCCTGTCCCTGATGTTCCCAAGGTGGTTCTTCATGTCCCCAAGGTCTCCCCAAGGTGTCCCTGATGTCCCCAAGGTGGTTCTTGATGTCCCCAAGGTGTCTCCAGGGTGGTCCCTGGTGTCCCCAGAGTGTCCCTGATGTCCTCAAGGTGTCCCCAAGGTGTCCCTGATGTCCCCAGAGTGTCCCTGGGGTGGTTCTTGATGTCCCCAAGGTGTCCTGGGTTGGTCCCTGGTGTCCCCAGGGTGTCCCTGATGTCCCCATGGTGTCCTGGGGGGTCCCTGATGTCCCCAAGGTGTCCTCAGGGTGGTCCCCGATGTCCCCAGGCTGTCCCTGATGTCCCCAAGGTGTCTCCAAGGCCATGGTGGCCCTGTCCCTGATGTCCCCAGGGTGATTCTTGATGTCCCCGAGGTGTCCCTGATGTCCCCAAGGTGTCCTTAGGGTGGTTCCTGATGTCCCCAGGGTGGTCCCAGGTGTCCCCAAGGTGTCCCCAGGAGGGTCCCTGATGTCCCCAGGGTGGTCCCTGATGTCCCCAAGGTGTCCCTGATATCCCCAAAGTGTCCCCAAGTCCATGGTGGCCCTGTCCATGATGTCCCCATGGTGTCCCCAGGGTGGTCCCTGATGTCCCCAAGGTGTCCTCAGGGTGTCCCTGATGTCCCCAGAGTGTC
This sequence comes from Phylloscopus trochilus trochilus, assembly GCA_016584745.2. Classification (NCBI taxonomy): domain Eukaryota; kingdom Metazoa; phylum Chordata; class Aves; order Passeriformes; family Phylloscopidae; genus Phylloscopus; species Phylloscopus trochilus. The sequence goes on along the minus strand of WQNJ02000482.1, from coordinate 7,707 downwards.
CTGAGGTGGTCCCTGATGTCCCCAGGGTGGTTCTTGATGTCCCCAAGGTGCCCCTGATGTCCACAAGGTGGTTCCTGATGTCCCCAAGGTGTCCCTGATGTCCCCAAGGTGTCCTCAGAGTGGTCCCTGATGTCCCCAAGGTGTCCCTGGGGTGGTTCCTGATGTCCCCAAGGTGTCCCTGATGTCCCCAGGGTGGTCCCTGATGTCCCCATGGTGTCCTTAGGGTGGTTCCTGATGTCCCCAGGGTGTCCACAAGGTGGTTCCTGATGTCCCCAGGGTGGTCCCTGATGTCCCCATGGTGTCCCCAAGGTGTCCTCAGGGTGTCCCTGATGTCCCCAAGGTGGTCCCTGATGTCCCCAGGGTGTCCCTGATGTCCCCAGGGTGTCCCCAGGGCGGTCTCTGATGTCCCCAGAGTGTCCTAGGGTGGTCCCTGATGTCCCCAAGGTGTCTCCAAGCCCATGGTGGCCCTGTCCATGATGTCCCCATGGTGTCCCCAAGGTGTCCCTGATGTCCCCAAGGTGTCCTGGGTTGGTCCCTGGTGTCCCCAGGGTGTCCCTGATGTCCCCAAGGTGTCCCCAAGGTGTCCCTGATGTCCCCAGGGTGTCCCCAGGGTGTCCCTGATGTCCCCAAGGTGTCCCCAAGGTGTCCCTGATGTCCCCAGGGTGTCCCCAGGGTGTCCCCAGGGTGGTGCCTGATGTCCCCAGGGTGTCCCTGGGGTGGTTCTTGATGTCCCCAAGGTGTCCCCAGGGTGGTTCTTGATGTCCCCAAGGTGTCCTCAGAGTGTCCCTGATGTCCCCAAGGTGTCTCCAAGCCCATGGTGGCCCTGTCCACGATGTCCTCAGGGTGTCCCTGATGTCCCCATGGTGTCCCCAAGGTTGTTCCTGATGTCCCAGAGTGTCCACAAGGTGCCCCTGATGTCCCCAGGGTGATTCTTGATGTACCCAGGGTGTCCCCAAGGTGTCCCTGATGTCCCCAGGGTGTCCCCAAGGTGCCCCTGATGTCCCCAGAGTGTCCCCAAGGTGTCCCTGATGTCCCCAAGGTGTCCCCAAACCCATGGTGGCCCTGTCTACGATGTCCCCATGGTGTCCCTGATGTCCTCAGGGTGGTCCCTGATGTCCCCATAGTGCCCCCAAGGTGTCCCTGATGTCCCCAAGGTGTCCTCAGGGTGGTCCCTGATGTCCCCAAGGTGTCCCTGATGTCCCCAAGGTGTCCCTGATGTCCCCATGGTGTCCTGGGTTGGTCTCTGATGTCCCCAAGGTGGTCCCTGATGTCCCCAAGGTGTCCCCAAACCCATGGTGGCCCTGTCCCTGATGTCCCCAGGGTGTCCCTGATGTCCCCATGGTGTCCCCAAGGTTGTTCTTGATGATCCCAGGGTGTCCCTGATGTCCTCAAGGTGTCCCCAGGGTGGTCCCTGATGATCCCAGGGTGTCCCCAAGGTGCCCCTGATGTCCCCAGGGTGTCCTGGGTTGGTCCCTGATGTCCCCAGGGTGGTTCTTGATGTCCCCAGGGCGTCCCTGGTGTCCCAAGGTGTCCCCAGGGTGGTCCCTGATGTCCCCAAGGTGTCCTGGGTTGGTCCCTGGTGTCCCCAAGGTGTCCCTGATGTCCCCAAGGTGTCCTGGGTTGGTCCCTGGTGTCCCCAGGATGTCCCTGATGTCCCCAGGGTGGTTCTTGATGTCCCCAAGGTGTCCCTGATGTCCCCAGAGTGTCCTGGGTTGGTCCTTGATGTCCCCAGGGTGTCCCTGATGTCCCCAAAGTGTCCTGGGTTGGTCCTTGATGTCCCCAGAGTGTCCCTGATGTCCCATGGGTGTCCTCAGGGTGTCCCTGATGTCCCCAGAGTGTCCTGGTTGGTCTCTGATGTCCCCAAGGTGTCCCCAAACCCATGGTGGCCCTGTCCACGATGTCCCCAAGGTGGCCCCTGATGTCCCCAGGGTGTCCGTGATGTCCCCAAGGTGTCCCCAAGCCCATGGTGGCCCTGTCCACGATGTCCCCAGGGTGTCCTCAAGGTGTCCCCAGGGTGATTCTTGATGTCCCCAAGGTGTCCCCAGGGTGGTCCCTGATGTCCCCAAGGTGTCTCCAAGCCCATGGTGGCCCTGTCCATGATGTCCCCAGGGTGATTCTTGATGTCCCCAAGGTGTCCCTGATGTCCCCAAGGTGTCCCCAAGGTGGTCCCTGATGTCCCCAAGGTGTCCCCAAACCCATGGTGGCCCTGTCCACGATGTCCCCAAGGTGGTTCTTGATGTCCCCAAGGTGCCCCTGATGTCCCCATGGTGTCCTAGGGTGGTTCCTGATGTCCCCAGGGTGTCCCTGATGTCCCCAAGGTGTCTCCAAGCCCATGGTGGCCCTGTCCCTGATGTCCCCAAGGTGTCCCCAGGGTGTCCCTGATGTCCCCAGAGTGATTCTTGATGTCCCCAAGGTGTCCTTAGGGTGGTTCCTGATGTCCCCAAGGTGTCCCTGATGTCCCCAGGGTGTCCTCAGGGTGGTTCTTGATGTCCCCAAGGTGTCCCTGATGTCCCTAAGGTGTCCTGGGTTGGTCCCTGATGTCCCCAAGGTGTCCCCAGGGCGGTCCTTGATGTCCCCAGGGTGATTCTTGACATTCCCAATGTGTCCCCAAGGTGGTCCCTGATGTCCCCAAGGTGACACCAAGCCCATGGTGACCCTGTCCACAATGTCCCCAAGGTGGTTCTTGATGTCCCCAAGGTGTCCTAGGGTGGTCCCTGATGTCCCCAGGGTGGCTCCTGATGTCCCCAAGGTGTCCTGAGTTGGTCCCTGGTGTCCCCAGGGTGGCTCCTGATGTCCCCAAGGTGTCCCTGGGGCGGTCCCTGATGTCCCCAGGGTGGTCTCTGATGTCCCCAAGGTGTCCCAGGGTGTCCCCGAGGTGTCCCCAGCCCCCCGCACTGTCCCCAAGGTGTCCCCGCGGTGTCCCCAGGGTCACTCACCCTTGCGGGGCTCGGGGGTCGCGGGCGGGGCCGGGGGCGCCGTCGTCGCGAACTGTGACAATGACAGAGGGGGGAGGGGAGGGATCAACCATGGGCTGAGGGGGGGGGGGGAGGGGGGGGACACGACCCCCGCCCATCCCCCCATCCCCCCCCCCAGCCTCGCTCCTGGACCCCCCCGAACCCCCCCCGGCCCATCCCACACTTGGTTCCGTCCTGGCCCCGCCCCTCAGCGATGACTCCGCCCCCTCACCGCCCTGAGGGGCTGGCCACGCCCCCCCCAGCAATGACCCCGCCCCCTTACAGCCCTCAGGGGCTGGCCACGCCCCCAGTAATGTCAGGGCCTGGCCACGCCCCTCAGCGATGACTCCGCCCCCTCATGGCCCTCAGGGCTGGCCACGCCCCTCAGCAATGACTCCGCCCCCTCACGGCCCTCAGGGGGGCTGGCCACGCCCCTCAGTAATGACCCCACCCCCTCACCGCCCTCAGGGCTGGCCACGCCCCCCAGCAATGACCCGCCCCCTCATGGCCCTCAGGGCTGGCCACGCGCCCTCATGGCCCTCAGGGGCTGGCCACGCCCCTCAGCAATGACCCCGCCCCCCTACGGCCCTCAGGAGCCTGGCCCCGCCCCCTCACAGCCCTCAGGGGCTGACCACGCCCCTCAGCAATGACCCCGCCCCCTCATGGCCCTCAGGGGCTGGCCACGCCCCCTCACCGCCCTCAGGGGCTGGCCACGCCCCTCAGCAATGACCCCGCCCCCTCACCGCCCTCAGGGCCCTGGCCACGCCCCCTCATGGCCCTCAGGGCCCTGGCCACGCCCCCTCACCGCCCTCAGGGGCTGGCCACGCCCCTCAGCAATGACCCCGCCCCCTCACCGCCCTCAGGGCCCTGGCCACGCCCCCTCATGGCCCTCAGGCCCTGGCCACGCCCCCTCATGGCCCTCAGGGCCTGGCCACGCCCCTCGCCCCGGTTCCCTCCGGTGCCGCCGCCATTCCCGGTGCCGGTTCCGCTCCCTGCCCGTTCTCCCCTCAGCCCAGCCCGGTCACGGTCCCGATGCCGTTCCTCCCTCAGCCCAGCCCGGTCCCGGTGCCGGCTCCCCGCTCGTTTTCCCCTCAGCCAGGCCCGGTTACGGTGCCGGTGCCGTTCCCCCCCTCAGCCCAGCCCCGGTGCCGGTTCCGATCCCGGTTCCGTTCTCCCCTCCCGGTTCCGGTGCCGGTTCCGTACCGCGGCCCAGCCCCGGCCCCTGCCCCAGGCCCTCAGCGCCGCCGCCCCCACGCGGATCATGGCGGGAAAAGCCAAAGGGGGCGGAGCGATGCGCGCTGACGTCAGCGCGCACGGCGTCACTTCCGGCGGGAGCAGAACGGCGGGAAAAGGCGAGGAAGAAGAGGAGGGGGAGGGGGAGGGGAGGGGACACAAGGGGGGGTCCCGGGGGTCCCTCCCCTCCCCCCCCCGCCCCAAATCCCTCCTGCTGGCGGCCCCCCCCGTGATCCCCGCCCTAAAATCTCCCAGAGACCCCCCCCCAATCCAATGGGCCCTTCCCAGTGCCCGTCCCAGTTCCTCTTCCAGTCCCAGTTCCCATTTCCCATTCCCATTTTCCCCATTCCCATTTCTCATTCCCACTCCCCAATCCCACTCCCATTCCCCATTCCCATTTTCCCCTTCCCCATCCCCATCCCCATCCCCATTTCCTCCATTCCCATTTCCCATTTTCCCCATTCCCATTTTCCCCATTCCCATTTTCCCATTCCCATTCCATTTCCCATTCCCCATTTTCCCCATTCCCATTTTCCCCATTCCCCATTTTCCCCATTCCCATTTCCCCATTCCCATTTTTTATTCCCATTTTTCCCATTCCCATTCCCATTTTCCCCGTTTCTCATTTTCCCCATTCCAATTCCCCTTCCCATTTTCCCCATTCCCCATTCCCATTCCCCTTCCCCATTCCAATCCCCATTTCCCATTTCCATTCCCATTTTCCCCATTCCAATCCCATTCCCATTCCCCATTTCCTCCGTTCCCATTTTTTATTCCCCATTTCCCATTCCCCATTTTTCCCATTCCCATTTTCCCTATTCCCCATTCCATTTTCCATTCCCATTTTTCCCACTCCCATTTCCCATTTCCTATTTCCCATTCCCCATTTCCCATTCCATTCCCATTTTCCCCATTTCTCATCTTCCCCATATCTTCCCCATTTTCCCATTTCCTCCATTCCCATTTTTTATTCCTCATTTCCCATTCCCCATTGCCCATTCCCATTCCCCATTTTCCCCATTCCTATTTACATTTCCTATTTTCCCCATTTTTCCCATTTCCCATTTCTGGGTTTTTTTTTTTTCATTATTTTTTCGTCTCTCTTAATTTTTTTGCTTTTTTTTCTTTTCGCTTTCTTGTCTTTATTTTTTATCTTTATTTTTTTTTATTTTTATGGCTTTTTTCTTTATTTTTATCTTCATTTTTCTCTCTATTTTTTTAATTTTTATATTTGCTTCTGGTTTTTCTCTTTATTTTTCTCTCTGTGTATTTATTTTTCACGATATTTTTTTATTTCTCTATTTTTTATCTTCATTTTCGTCTGTATTTCTTTATCTTATTTTTCTCTCTATTTATTATTTTTACTTTTTGCTCTACTTTTTATTTTTCCTTCTAATTTTTATCTTTACTTTTCTCTTTAATTTCTTATCTTTATTGTTGTCTCTATTTTTTTCTTTTATTTTTCTCTGCTTTTTTATCTTTATTTTTCTTTTTTACCTTCATTTGTTTCTCTATTTATTTTTCTTTATTTTTCTCCTAATTTTTTTTGTCTTTATTTTTTTTATCTTTATTTCTTTTAACCTTTGTTTTTCTCTCAATTTTTTATCTTTTTTTTTCTATCTTTATTTTATTTTTCCCAATAAATAAATATTTTTCCCGGGGGGGCTCCAGAAGAATTCCACGTCTGCTTCCAATTAAATCCCAATTAATTAAATCCAAAATTAATTAAATCATTTTGCCAGCTGGTCAGACGCAAAAATTTGAGGAATTTTTGTGTTTATTTTTTTGTCCCAGAAAAACCCCAAAAAATCCAAAATTCGGGGGGAGAAAGTCACAAAAATTGGGGAAAAAATTCCGTAAAATTGGGGGGAATTCACCCCAAAAAATCGGGGAAAATTCCCCAAAATAGGGGAAAAATCCAAAAATCGAGGGGAAAAAATCCCAAAATAGTGGAAAAAAAATCCCAAAAATATTGGAGAAAAATCCCAAAAATCGGGGGGAAAAATCACAAAATCGTGAAAAAAAAAAATCCCAAAATAGAGAAAAAAAATCCCAAAATAGAGACAAAATCCTAAAAATCGTGACAAAAATCCCCAAAATCGGGGGAAAAAAAATCCCAAAAATAGGGAAAAAAATCCCAAAATATTGAAAAAAAATCCCAAAGTCGTGACAAAAAATCCCAAAAAGAGATAAAAAATCTCAGAATAGGGAAAAAAACCCAAAAATCGTGGAAAAAAATCCCTCAAATCGTGAAAAAAAATCCCAAAATCTTGAAAAAAATTCCCAAAAATAGAGGGAAAAAATCCCAAAAATCGTGAAAAAAAATTCCCCAAATCGTGAAAAAAAAATCCCCAAAATCGGGGAAAAAATTTCCAAAAATCGTGAAAAAAAAATCCCAAAAGTCGTGACGAAAAATCCCAAAAATAGATAAAAAATCCAAAAATAGGGAAAAAAAAACCCAAAATAGGGAAAAAAAAATCCCAAAAGTCGTGACAAAAAATCCCAAAAATAGATAAAAAATCCCAAAATAGGGAAAAACCCCAAAAATCGTGAAAAAATCCCAAAATCGGGGGGAAAAAAATTCCCAAAAAACCGGGGAAAAAACCCCCCAAAATATTGAAAAAAAAATTCCCAAAAATCCCCAAAATCGTGAAAAAAAAATCCCAAAATCGTGACAAAAATCCCAAAAATAGATAAAAAACCCCAAAACAGAGAAAAAACCCCAAAAATCGTGAAAAAATCCCAAAAGTCGTGAAAAAAAATCCCAAAAGTCGGGGAAAAAATCCCAAAATATTGAAAAAAAAATCCCAAAAATCGTGAAAAAAATCCCAAAATCGTGAAAAAAATCCAAAAATCGTGACAAAAATCCCCAAAAAATCGTGAAAAAAAATCCCAAAATCGTGACAAAAATCCCAAACATAGATAAAAAAATCCCAAAATAGGGAAAAAAGCCCCAAAATTGTGACAAAAATCCCCAAAATTGTGACAAAAATCCCAAAATAAAGAAAAAAAATCCAAAAATCGTGAAAAAAAATCCCAAAAGTCGTGACAAAAAATCCCAAAAATAGATAAAAAATCCCAAAATAAGGAAAAAACCAAAATAGGGAAAAAAATCCCAAAAATAGTGAAAAAAATCCCAAAAATAGGGAAAAAATCCAAAAATCGTGACAAAAAAATCCCAAAAGTCGTGACAAAAAATCCCAAAAATAGATAAAAAATCTCAGAATAGGGAAAAAAACCCAAAATCGTGAAAAAAATCCCAAATATCGCGAGAAAAAAACCCCCAAAATCATGGAAAAAAAACCCCAAAAATTTGGCGGGATCCCAACCGCGGTGGGCGGAGCCGCTGCCCCCACGACCACGCCCCCTCGATGGGCGTGTCCCTTCCTAAGCTCCGCCCCCTCCGCCCCCGGTTCTCCCCCCCCCCCCACGCTCCGCCAGCTGCCCAGAGTTGCCGGCCCCGGGGGACGGGCGGCACTGAAACCCCCCCCCCCCCTCCCCCCCCCCCCCCTTCGGGGGG
>WQNJ02000481.1:0-65141 GCA_016584745.2 Phylloscopus trochilus trochilus | reverse complement strand
CCCAAATCCCCCCCAAACCCTCCCCCAGACCCCAGACCCCCCCCCAGGTCTGGGACCCCCCCCTTACCCCCCCCCCCAATTCCCCTTTAGTGCCCCCGCCCCCCCAGCCCCTCCCCCACCCCCTCCCCCACCCCCCCCCCAGTTTGGGGTGCGACCCCCCCCCAATCTCTGCCCCTCCCCCCCCTGCAGCCCCCCGGCCTCCCCCGGCCCCAGCGCTGAGCCCCGGCCCGGGGGGCGCCAGGTACTGGGAGGGATACTGGGGGATACTGGGGGGAACTGGGGGGGACTGGGGAACTGGGGGAACTGGGGGGGACTGGGAGGGGAACTGGGAGCACTGGGGGGCATTGGGAGGGCACTGGGGGGTAACTGGGAGCACTGGGAGGGGAACTGGGAGCACTGGGAGGGGATACTGGGAGCAGTGGGGGGGCACTGGGGGTGTACTGGGAGCACTGGGAAGATACTGGGGAGCACTGGGGGGGAACTGGGAGGCGAACTGGGAGCACTGGGGGGATACTGGGAGGGACTGGGAGGGGAACTGGGAGGGACTGGGAGGGGATACTGGGAGCAGTGGGGGGGCACTGGGAGCACTGCGGGGGGGGGGGACTGGGGGAACTGGGAGGGGGGAACTGGGAGCACTGGGGGTTACTGGGAGGGACTGGGAGGGGATACTGGGAGCACTGGGGGGATACTGGGAGCACTGGGGGGGCACTGGGGGGGACTGGGGGGGACTGGGGGGGAACTGGGAGGGACTGGGAGGGGAACTGGGGGGGAACTGGGGGATACTGGGGGGATACTGGGAGCACTGGGGGGCATTGGGAGGGACTGGGAGGGGATACTGGAGCAGTGGGGGGGCACTGGGAGCACTGCGGGGGGGGACTGGGAGCACTGGGGGGGCACTGGGGGTGTACTGGGAGCACTGGGAAGATACTGGGGAGCACTGGGGGGGAACTGGGAGCACTGGGGGGATACTGGGAGGGACTGGGAGGGGATACTGGGAGCACTGGGAGCACTGAGGGGGTACTGGGGGGAACTGGGAGCACTGGGGGGGACTGGGGGCTACTGGGAGGGTATACTGGGAGCACTGGGAGCAGTGGGGGAGGGAACTGGGAGCACTGCGGGGGGAACTGGGAGCACTGGGGGGGACTGGGGGATACTGGGAGGGGATACTGGGAGCACTGGGAGCAGTGGGGGAGGTACTGGGAGCACTGGGAGGATACTGGGGGATACTGGGAGCACTGGGAGCAGTGGGGGAGGGAACTGGGAGCACTGAAGGGGGAACTGGAGGATACTGGGAGCACTGGGAGGATTCTGAAGGGGAACTGGGAGGGGATACTGGGATGACTGAGGGATACTGGGGGATACTGGGAGCACTGGGAGCACTGGGAGCACTGGGAGGGGAACCGGGGGGTTTGGGGGACCCTGGGGGAGGAGTCTGGGCTGGGCCTGTCACTGTCCCTGTGTCCCTGTCCCTGTGTCCCTGTCCCTGTCCCTGTGTCCCTGTGTCCCTGTCCCTGTGTCCCTGTCCCTGTGTCCCTGTCCCTGTCCCTGTGTCCCTGTGTCCCTGTCCCTGTGTCCCTGTCCCTGTGTCCCTGTCCCTGTCCCTGTCCCTGTGTCCCTGTCCCTGTCCCTGTGTCCCTGTCCCTGTGTCCCTGTCCCTGTCCCTGTCCCTGTGTCCCTGTCCCTGTCCCTGTGTCCCTGTGTCCCTGTCCCTGTGTCCCTGTCCCTGTGTCCCTGTCCCTGTCCCTGTCCCTGTGTCCCTGTCCCTGTCCCTGTGTCCCTGTCCCTGTGTCCCTGTCCCTGTGTCCCTGTCCCTGTCCCTGTCCCTGTGTCCCTGTCCCTGTCCCTGTCCCTGTCCCTGTGTCCCTGTCCCTGTCCCTGTGTCCCTGTCCCTGTGTCCCTGTCCCTGTCCCTGTCCCTGTGTCCCTGTCCCTGTCCCTGTCCCTGTGTCCCTGTCCCTGTGTCCCTGTCCCTGTCCCTGTCCCTGTGTCCCTGTCCCTGTCCCTGTGTCCCTGTCCCTGTCCCTGTCCCTGTGTCCCTGTCCCTGTCCCTGTCCCTGTCCCTGTGTCCCTGTCCCTGTGTCCCTGTCCCTGTCCCTGTGTCCCTGTGTCCCTGTCCCTGTGTCCCTGTGTCCCTGTGTCCCTGTCCCTGTCCCTGTGTCCCTGTGTCCCTGTCCCTGTCCCTGTGTCCCTGTCCCTGTCCCTGTCCCTGTGTCCCTGTCCCTGTGTCCCTGTCCCTGTGTCCCTGTGTCCCTGTCCCTGTCCCTGTCCCTGTGTCCCTGTGTCCCTGTCCCTGTCCCTGTGTCCCTGTCCCTGTCCCTGTCCCTGTGTCCCTGTCCCTGTGTCCCTGTCCCTGTCCCTGTGTCCCTGTCCCTGTGTCCCTGTCCCTGTGTCCCTGTCCCTGTCCCTGTCCCTGTGTCCCTGTGTCCCTGTCCCTGTCCCTGTGTCCCTGTCCCTGTCCCTGTCCCTGTCCCTGTGTCCCTGTCCCTGTCCCTGTGTCCCTGTCCCTGTCCCCGTGTCCCTGTCCCTGTCCCTGTGTCCCTGTGTCCCTGTCCCTGTCCCTGTGTCCCTGTGTCCCTGTCCCTGTGTCCCTGTCCCTGTGTCCCTGTGTCCCTGTGTCCCTGTCCCTGTCGCTGTCCCTGTCCCTGTGTCCCTGTCCCTGTCCCTGTCCCTGTCCCTGTCCCTGTGTCCCTGTCCCTGTCCCTGTCCCTGTCCCTGTCCCTGTGTCCCTGTGTCCCTGTGTCCCTGTGTCCCTGTCCCTGTCCCTGTGTCCGTGTGTCCCTGTGTCCCTGTCACTGTCCCTGTGTCCCTGTGTCCCTGTCCCTGTCCCTGTCCCTGTCCCTGTCCCTGTCCCTGTGTCCGTGTGTCCCTGTGTCCCTGTCACTGTCCCTGTGTCCCTGTCCCTGTCCCTGTCCCTGTCCCTGTCCCTGTGTCCCTGTCCCTGTCCCAGCAGCTCGGGCTGAGCAGTGGGAGAAGGAAATTCCAGGCGGCGGCGCCCAGAGCTCTGGCAGCGTTCATTAATCCATCAATCAATCAATTAATTAATAGATCCATCAATCAGTCAATCAACCCATCAATCCATCAATCAACCAAACAATTAATAAATCCATCATTCAACCAATCAATTAGTCAATCAATCCATCAATCCATCAACCCATCAATCAACCAATTAATCAATAAATCCGTCAATCAGTCCATCAATCAATCAATCCATCAATCAATTAATCTATCAACCAATCTAAATCTAAATCTAAATCTAAATATAAATATCCCAGCTGGTTTAACAGCAGATCCCCCAGAGTTACCAGGGACAGGTCCTGGAAGGGATAAGGAACACTGGTTGTTTAAATATAAATTTATTTTATATAAATATATAACTATATAGACATATAAATATATAAAGATACAAATATATAAATAAACATATAAACATATAAATATAGAAACATATCCCACCTGGTTTAACAGCAGATCCCCCAAAAGTTATGAGGGACAGGTCCTGACAGGGATAAAGAACACTGGTTAATTATACTTAAATATAAATATATAAATATATTTATATAAAAGTATATTTATATATAAAATATAAGTATATCAGTATATAAATATAATATATATATAAATATCATATATATATATATAAATATATAATATATAAGTATATAAATATATTATATATAAATATATAAATATATAAATATATAAATATATAAACACATCAATATATCAATATATCAATATATCAATATATCCCAGCTGGTTTAACAGCAGATCCTCCCAGAGTTACCAGGGACAGGTCCTGGCAGGGATAAAGAACACTGGTTAATTATACTTAAATATAAATATAAATATATAAATATATTTATATAAAAATATATTTATATATTTATATATAATATATAAATATATAATATATAATATATAAGTATATAAATATATAATATATAAATATATAAAAACCACATCAATATATCAATATATCAATATATCAATGGACAGGTCCTGGCAGGGATAAAGAACACGGCCCCAGCTGGTTTAACAGCAGATCCCCCTGGAGAGAGGATGGGTCCTGGAAGGGATACAGAACACTGGTTATTTTTTATATAAATATAAACAAATAATCAGAAACACTAAAATATGAATATATAAATATAAACATATAAATATAAATGTAAATATCCCAGCTGGTTTAACAGAAGATCCCCCCAGAGTTATGAGGGACAGGTCCTGGAAGGGATAAAGAACACTGGTTAATTATACTTAAATATAAATATATAAATATATTTATATATTTATATATTTATATATAAATATAGAAATATAAATATATAATATATAAGTATATAAATATATAATATATAAATATATAAACACATCAATATATCAAGATCGGTGTGGGAGCCGGGACAGGGGACACGGAGGGGACATCGGGGACACTGAGGGGACATTGAGGGGACATTGAGGGGACATTGGGGACACTGAGGGGACACTGAGGGGACAATGAGGGGACACTGAGGGGACACTGAGGGGACATTGGGGACATTGAGGGGACATTGGGGACATTGAGGGGACAATGAGGGGACAATGAGGGACACTGAGGGGACATTGAGGGAACATTGAGGGGACAATGAGGGGACATTGAGGGGACATTGAGGGGACATTGAGGGGACACTGAGGGGACATTGAGGACATTGAGGGGACAATGAGGGGACAATGCGGGGACAATGAGGGGACATTGAGGGGACACTGAGGGGACACTGAGGAGACATTGAGGGGATATTGAGGGGACATTGGGGACACTGAAGGGACATTGAGAGGACACTGAGGGGACAGAGGGGGGGCAGAGGGACGTGGGTGGGAGAGGGGACAATGAGAGGACAGGAGGTGGCTAGGGGGGGACAATGGGGACAGAGGGGACAGGAGGTGGCCAGAGGGGACAATGAGAGGGCAGGAGGTGGCCGGGGGGGGACAGAGGGGACATTGGGGACAGGAGGTGGCCGGGGGGGACAATGGGGACAATGGGGACAGGAGGTGGCCGGGGGGGGACAATGGGGACAATGGGGACAGGAGGTGGCCGGGGCTGGCCGCAGCCGATAGCGCGCGGCGCTTCCTGTGTGGCCCCGGCCACCCCCCCTTGGGGACATCCTGGGGTGGGGGAGGGCGGGGAGGGGACAGGAATGGGGACAGCGACAGGGACAGCCTGGGGACAGCGACAGCCTGGGGACAGCGACAGCCTGGGGACAGGGACAGCTTGGGGACAGGGACAGCTTGGGGACAGCGACAGCCTGGGGACAGGGACAGCTTGGGGACAGGGACAGCCTGGGGACACCGCGGTGACAGCGACACCCAGAGCTTGGGGACACCGCGGTGACAGGGACAGCCCGGACGCTGCCACCTTGGGGACACGCTGGCCTTGGGGACATCCCAGGTGTGGGGACACCACCTTGGGGACAGGGACACGCTGGCCTTGGGGACACTGCCTTGGGGACAGGGACAGCCTGGGGACATCCGGGGCTTGGGGACACTCTCAGGACCCTGCCCTGGGGACACGCTGGTGACAGGGACACTCAGGACAGTGGGGACACTGCCATGGGGCCACCCTGGGCTTGGGGACATCCCAGTGATGGGGACACGCTGGACACCCCGGCCTTGGGGACACCACGGGGACAGTGACACCCTGGTGACAGTGACACCCTGGTGACAGGGACACCCTGGTGACAATGACATTCCAGCCTTGGGGACACCACAGGGACAGTGACACCCTGGCCTTGGGGACACCATCCTGGGGACACTGTGGGGACAGTGACACCCTGGTGACAGTGACACCCCAGCCTTGGGGACACTGCGGTGACAGCGACACCCCAGTGACAATGACATTCCAGCCTTGGGGACACCACAGGGACAGTGACACCCTGGCCTTGGGGACACCGTGGGGACAGTGACACCCTGGCCTTGGGGACACCACCCTGGGGACACTGTGGGTACAGTGACAGCCTGGCCTTGGGGACACCCCGGTGACAGTGACACTCCGGCCCCTCCCCCCCGGTTGGGGACAGTCCCCCGGTGCCACCTCGGGCCCCGCTGTGGGGTGGGGGGAGGGGACACTGAGGCCACCCCGGGACATCCTGTCCCCCCCGTTATCAGCGGGGACAGGGCTGGGGACAGCTCGGGGACATTGGGGACACATCTGGGGACATCGGGGACATTGGGGACAATGTACGGGAACGTCGAGACCACGCTGGACAAAGCCTGGGGACCCGGGGAAGGTACGGCCACCAATGTCCCCAATGTCACCTCCCTGTCCCCAGTGTCACCTCCCTGTCCCCAATGTCACCTCCTTGTCCCCAATGTCATCTCAGTGTCACCTCCCTGTCCCCAATGTCCTCAGTGTCACCTCCCTGTCCCCAATGTCACCTCCCTGTCCTGTCCCCAGTGTCACTTCCCCATTCCTGGTGTCACCTCCTTGTCCCCAGTGTCCCCAATGTCACTTCCCTGTCCAGTCCCCAATGTCATCTCAGGATCACCTCCCTGTCCTTGGTGTCACCTCCCTGTCCCTGGTGTCACCTCCCTGTCCCCAGTGTCCACGAGGTGTCCCCAGGGTGGGTGGTGGCACCTGGGAGCCGTCCCCAACCCCTCTGGGTGTCCCCAAGGATGTCCCCAACCCCCGGTGGCCTTCGGGTGTCCCCAAAGAATTTACACCAGAATGTCCCCAGACCCCTTTAGATGTCCCCAAGTGCCACCAGAGGTGTCCCCAACCCCAGCTGCCCTCAGCTGTCCCCATGGAGGTGACACCGGAATGTCCCCAACCCCTCTGGGTGTCCCCAAGTGCCACCGGAAGTGTCCCTAAAACCCCTTCAGATGTCCCCAAGGATGTCCCCAGAAGTGTCTCCAACCCCTGGTGCCCTCAGCTGTCCCCTGGGAGGCGACACCAGAATGTCCCCAACCTCGCCAGATGTCCCCAAGGATGTCCCCAACCCCAGGTGGCCTTTGGCTGTCCCCAAGGAGGTGACAGCAAGCTGTCCCCAACCCCTTTAGATGTCCCTAAGTGCCACCAGAAGTGTCCCCAAACCCCTTCAGATGTCCCCAAGTGTCCCCAGCACTGTCCCCAACCCCTAGTAGCCTTCAATTGTCCCCAGAGAGGTGACACTGGTGTGTCCCCAAACCCCTCTGGGTGTCCCAAGGATGTCCCCAACCCCTTTAGGTGTCCCTAAGTGCCACCGGAAGTGTCCCCAGACCCCTTCAGATGTCCCCAGAAGTGTCCCCAACCCCAGGTGACCTCAGCTGTCCCCAAGGAGGTGACCTCAGGCTGTCCCCAACTCCTCTGGGTGTCCCCAAGGATGTCCCCAACCCCAGCTGCCCTCAGCTGTCCCCATGGAGGTGACACTGGGCTGTCCCCAAACCCCTTTGGATGTCCCCAAGGATGTCCCCAGCACTGTCCCCAACCCCAGGTGCCCTCAGGTGTCCCCAGGGAGGTGACCCCGGGCTGTCCCCAGGTGCCACCAAAGGTGTCCCCAACCCCTTCCGATGTCCCCAAGGAGGTGAACAGGTGTCTCTGGGGAGGTGACCCCAGGCTGTCCCCAACTCCTCTGGGTGTCCCCAAGGATGTCCCCAACCCCAGGTGACCTCGGCTGTCCCCAGAGAGGTGACACCAAGCTGTCCCCAAGTGCCACCGGAAGTGTCCCCAAACCCCTTCAGATGTCCCCAAGGATGTCCCCAACCCCAGCTGCCCTCGGCTGTCCCCATGGAGGTGACACTTGTCTGTCCCCAACCCCTTTAGATGTCCCCAAGTGCCACCAGAAGTGTCCCCAAACCCCTTCAGATGTCCCCAAGGATGTCCCCAGCGCTGTCCCCAACCCCAGGTGCCCTCAGCTGTCCCCAGGGCGGTGACCCCGGGCTGTCCCCAGGTGCCACCCCCGCTCAGTGTCCCCTCTGTCCCCGCAGGCTGTCCCCAGCCCCCCCCCGAGGAGGATCCCTACGAGCCCCTGGACCCCTCCCCCACCCTGGGGAGCCCCCCCAAGGCGCGCCCCTCCCCCCCCCGGCGCCCTTGGGTGGCCCCGGTGGCCTCGGTGGCCTCGGTGGCCTCGGTGACGCTGCTGCTGGTGCTGGGGACACTCGGAGCACGGCGCAGTGAGTGCAGGGGGTGGATTTTGGGGGGATTTTGGGGGAATTTTGGAGGATTTTGGGGAAATTTTTGGGGATTTTTGGGAATTTTTGGAGGATTTTTTGGGATTTTTTTTTGGAATTTTTTTGGGATTTTTTGGGAATTTTTGGGGATTTTTTGGGAATTTTTTGGGGATTTTTTTTGAATTTTTGGGAATCTTTTGGGAATTTTTTTGGGAATTTTTGGGGATTTTTTGGGAATTTTTTGGGGATTTTTTTTTTGGAATTTTTTTGGGAATTTTTGGGAATTTTTGGGGGATTTTTTGGGATTTTTTTGGAATTTTTTGGGAATCTTTGGGGGATTTTTTGGGAATTTTTGGGGGAATTTTTTTGGAATTTATTTGATTTTTTTTTTATTTTTGGGGGATTTTTTTTTGAGATTTTTAAAATGCTTTTTGGGATTTTTTTTGGATTTTTTTTTGGATTTTTTAAAAATTATTTTTCGGATTTTGATTTTGGGGGGATTTTTTTTTTTTTTAAATTTTTGATTTTTTTGGGACTTTTTCCGGGGATTTTTGGGAGGTTTCGGGGGGATTTTTTTTTTTAATTTTTGGGGATTTTTTGGGGGGATTTTGGGGGGATATTTGAGGGGACTTGGGGGGATTTTGGGGAATTTTTAGGGAATTTTTTTGGAATTTATTTGATTTCTCTTATTATTTGGGGGGGGATTTTTTTTCAGATTTTTTAAATGCTTTTTGGGATTTTTTGGGGGGAGTTTTTTGGGATTTTTTTTGAGATTTTTTTGGGGATTTTTTTTTTTGATTTTTCGGATTTTTCGATTTTGGGGAAATTTTTTTTTTTTTTTTGATTTTTTGGGACTTTTTCCTGGAATTTTTGGGAGGTTTCGGGGGTATTTTTTCGAGTTTTTGGGGATTTTTTGGAGGGGATTTTGGGGGATTTTTAGGGGATTTATTTTATTTTTTGAGGGATTTTTTTGGGATTTTTTTTGGGGTTTTTTTGGAGGATTTTATAGACTTTTGGGACTTTTTTATATTTGGGGGGATTTTGAAGAATTTGGGGGTTTTGGGGGGTGTGGGAGGATTTTTGGGAGGATTTTTTTGGGAGATTTTGGGGCGGTTTGAGGGAAATTTTGTGAATTTGGGGGAGTTGGGGAGGTTTTGTGGAATTTGGGGAATTTTGGGGTTTTTTTGTCTTCGGGAAGATTTGGGGTTTTGGGGTTTGGGTTTTTTTAGGAGAGGGTTGGGGGTTTTGGGAGGTCGGGTTTATTTTGGGGGGGTGATTTTGGGTTTGGGGACTTTTTTGGGGGGATTTGGGTGAATTTTGGGGAATTTTGGGGGAATTTTGGGGGAATTTTGGGGGAATTTTGGGGGGAAATTTGGGTGAATTTGGGGGGAATTTGGGTGAATTTTGGGTGAATTTTGGGTGAACTTTGGGTAAATTTTGGGTGAATTTTGGGTGAATTTTAGGTGAATTTTGGAGGAATTTTGGGGGAATTTTGGGGGATTTTTGGGGAATTTTGGGTGAATTTTGGGGGAATTTTGGGGAATTTTGGGTGAATTTGGGGGGAATTTGGGTGAATTTTGAGTGAATTTTGGGTGAATTTTGAGGGAATTTTGGGTAAATTTTGGGTGAATTTTGGGTGAATTTGGGGGGAATTTTGGGTAAATTTTGGGTGAATTTTGGAGGAATTTTGGGTGAATTTTGGAGGAATTTTGTGGGAATTTTGGGTGAATTTTGGGTGAATTTTGGAGGAATTTTGTGGGAATTTTGGGTGAATTTTGGGTGAATTTGGGGGAATTTTGGGTGAATTTCGGGTGAATTTTGGGTAAATTTTGGGTGAATTTTGGGTGAACTTTGGGTGAATTTTGGGTGAATTTTGGGTGAACTTTGGGTGAATTTTGGGTGAATTTTGGGGGGATTTCGTGAAGGCATTGGAGGATTTGGGATGAATTTTGGGGGGATTTTGAGGAGATTCGGGGTTTTTTGGGGGGTGTTGGGATTTTTTGGCGGTTTGGGGGGAAATTTTGTGAATTTTGGGGGGGATTTGGGGCGATTTTGGGGGATTTGGGGTGATTTTGGGGGATTTGGGCAGTGTCCCCTCAATGTCCCCTCGGTGTCCCCTCAATGTCCCCTCGATGTCCCCTCAATGTCCCCTCGGTGTCCCCTCAGTCTCCACCCTCGAGGCCGCCCTGGAGGCCGAGAAGGCGAAGGAGCCGCCACCGCCCACAGGTTGGTGTCACCTGTCCCTTGTCACCTGTCCCTTGTCACCTGTCCCAGTGTCACCTGTCCCTTGTCACCTGTCCCTTGTCACCTGTCCCAGTGTCACCTGTCCCTTGTCACTTGTCCCAGTGTCACCTGTCCCTTGTCACCTGTCCCCTCATTTTGTCCCTGTCCCCTCAGTGTCCAGCTCCTCCCTGCCTTACACTGACCACTGCCTGGTGGCCACTGGCCAAACCCTGGTGGCCCTTGGGCATCTCCAGGTGGCCACCACAGTGTCCCCAACCCCTCCAGTTTCCATGTCCCCCCATTTTGTCCCTGTCCCCTCAGTGTCCCTCTGTCCCCTCATTGTCCCTCTGTCCGCTCAGTGTCCGACTCCTTCCTGCCCTACACAGTGACCACCGGGCAGGTTCTGATGGCCACTGAACAGTTCCTGGTCCACAGTTTCTGGCCACTGGGCATCTCCAGGTGACCACCAGGCAGTGGTCAGTGTAGGGCAGGGAGGAGCTGGACACTGAGGGGACAGGGACACTGAAGGGGCTGGGGACACCCTGGTGGCCATCAGGGTTTGGGCAGTGGCCACCCAGAGCTGCCCAGTGGCCACCGTGTAGTTCCCAAGGTAGGGCAGGAAGGAGCCGGCCACCACTCTGTCCCCTCAGTGTCCCCCTGTCCCCTGAGTGTCCAGCTCCTCCCTACACTGACCACTGCGTGGTGGCCCCTGGCCCGCTCCTGGTGGCCACCACAGTGTCCCCAACCCCTCCCGTGTCCCTGTCCCTTCAGTGTCCGGCTCCTCCCTGCCCTACACTGACCACTGCGTGGTGGCCACTGCCCAAACCCTGGTGGCCCTTGGGCATCTCCAGGTGGCCACCAGGGTGTCCCCAACCCCTCCTGTGTCCCTGTCCCCTCATTTTGTCCCTGTCCCCTCAGTGTCCGGCTCCTCCCTGCCCTACACTGACCACTGCCTGCTGGCCACCTGAAGATGGCCAGGTGCCACCAGGGTTTGGGCAGTGGCCACCCAGAGCTGTCCAGTGGCCACCGTGTAGTTCCCAAGGTAGGGCAGGAAGGAGCCGGCCACCACTCTGTCCCCTCAGTGTCCCCCTGTCCCCTCAGTGTCCGGCTCCTCCCTACATTGACCACTGCCTGGTGGCCACTGGACAGTTCCTGGTGGCCACCACGGTGTCCCCAACCCCTCCAGTGTCCCTGTCCCCTCATTTTGTCCCTGTCCCCTCAGTGTCCAGCTCCTCCCTGCCCTACACTGACCACCACGTGGTGGCCACTGGCCAAATCCTGGTGGCCCCTGGCCAGCTCCTGGTGGCCACCACGGTGTCCCCAACCCCTCCTGTGTCCCTGTCCCCCCATTTTGTCCCTGTCCCCTCATTGTCCAGCTCCTCCCTGCCTTACACTGACCACTGCCTGGTGGCCACTGGACGGTTCCTGGTGGCCCCCCGCTCTGTCCCCTGAGCGTCCCCCTGTCCCCTCAGTGTCCGGCTCCTCCCTGCCCTACACTGGCCACTGCCTGGTGACCACTGGCCAGCTCCTGGTGGCCACGACAGTGTCCCCAACCCCTCCTGTGTCCCTGTCCCCCCATTTTGTCCCTGTCCCCTCATTGTCCAGCTCCTCCCTGCCTTACACTGACCACTGCCTGGTGGCCACCGGCCAGTTCCCGGTGGCCCCCGCCCTGTCCCCTGAGCGTCCCCCCTGTCCCCGCAGCCTCGGCCTCCTTCCTGCTCTACAACCAGCACCACTCGGGCTGCGTGGTGCCCTCGGGCCAGGCGCTGTCCCTGTCCCGCTGCGTCCCCACCTCCCGGGCCCAACGCTTCCAGTGGCTCCCGGGCGGCCTCCTGCGCCACTTGGCCACCGGTCGCTGCCTGGGGGCCACCAAGGCTTCCAGACACGCCCTGGTGCTGCTGGAGCCGTGCCGGGAGCCGCCGCGGCGGCTGCAGCGCTGGGAGTGCGGCCCCGGAGCTCTGCTGGCCTTGGCCGGGACCTCGCTGCACTTCAACTTCGGCCACGAGCGCTGGCAGCGCGTGATGCTCTACGAGGGCACCGGCGACTGGAGCCGCTGGCTGGTGCACGGCACCGCCCAGGACGTGTGCTCGTGGGCGCGTGAGTCCCAGTCGGGGGCTTCCCCTCGGTTTGCCCAAATTTTCCTGATTTTTTTCCTGGAATTTCCCAAATTTATCCTGAATTTTTCCCAAAATTTCCCGCATTTCCCCCAAATTTTGCTGATTTTTCCCTGAAATTTCCTGAATTTTCCTGAAATTTCCTGAATTTTCCTGAATTTTCCTGAATTTTCCTGAAATTTCCTAAAATTTTCCTGAATTTTCCCAAAATTTTCCTGAATTTTCCCATTTTTTCCTGAAGTTTCTTGCATTTTCCTGAATTTTTCCTGAATTTTTCCTGAATTTTTCCTGAATTTTCCTGAAATTTCCTGAATTTTTCCAAATTTCTCCAAATTCTCCCAAATTTATTTCCAGATTTTCCCACATCTTCCTGAATTTTCCTGAATTTTTCCTGAATTTTCCTAAATTTTCCTGAATTTTCCTGAATTTCTCCAAAATTTCCCAAATTTTCCTGAATTTTCCTGAATTTTCCTGAATTTTCCTAAATTTTCCTGAATTTTCCTTATTTTTTTCCCCAGATTTTCCTGAATTTTCCCAAAATTTCCTTGAACTTTCCCAGTTTTTCCCAAATTTTCCTGAAATTTCCCAAATTTTCCTGAATTTTCCCTAATTTCCACAAATGCTCTACGAGGGCACCGGCGACTGGAGCCGCTGGCTGGTGCACGGCACCGCCCAGGACGTGTGCTCGTGGGCGCGTGAGTCCCAGCCGGGGGCTTCCCCTCGGTTTGCCTAAATTTTCCTGGGTTTTCCCAAATTTTTCCAATTTTTTCCCTGACTTTTCCCGAATTTTCCCGAATTTTCCTGAGTTTTCCCAAATTTTCCTGGAATTTTCCTAATTTTTCCCCAGTTTTTCCTGAAATTTTCCCAAATTTCCCCAAAATTTTCCTGAACTTTCCCAATTTTTTCCTGAATTTTCCCAAATTTTCCTGAATTTTCCTAATTTTTCCCCAGTTTTTCCTGAAATTTTCCCAAATTTCCCCAAAATTTTCCTGAACTTTCCAATTTTTTCCTGAATTTTCCTGAATTTTCCTGAATTTTCCTAATTTTTCCCCAGTTTTTCCCAAATTTTCCCAAATTTCCCCAAAATTTTCATGAACTTTCCCAATTTTTTCCTGAATTTTCCTGAAGTTTTCCTCAATTCTCCTGAATTTCCCTTATTTTTTCCCAAATTTTCCTGAATTTTCCCAAATTTTCCTTGAACTTCCCCAGTTTTTCATAAATTTTCCTGAAATTTTCCAAATTTTCCTGAATTTTCCCAAATTTATCCTGAATTTTCTCCAAAATTTCCCGCATTTCCCCCAAATTTTGCTGATTTTCCCCTGAAGTTTCCTGAAATTTCCTGAAATTTCCCAAAATTTTCCTGAATTTTCCCCATTTTTCCTGAAGTTTCTTGAATTTTCCTGAATTTTCCCAAATTTTCCCGAATTTCTCCAAGATTTTCCTGTTTTTTTCCTGAATTTCCCCAAATTTTCCCGAATTTATTTCCAGATTTTCCCACATCTTCCTGAATTTTCCTGAATTTGTCCTGAATTTTCCTGAATTTTCCTGAATTTTCCTGAATTTCTCCAAAATTTCCGAAATTTTCCTGAATTTTTCCTGAATTTTCCTTAAATTTCCTGATTTTTTCCCCATATTTCCCCACATTTTCAAAAATTTATTTCCAGATTTTCCTACATCTTCCTGAATTTTCCTGAATTTTCCTAAATTTTCCTGAATTTTTCCAAATGTCTCCAAATTCTCCCAAATTTATTTCCAGATTTTCCCACATCTTCCTGAATTTTCCTGAAGTTTCCTTATTTTTTTCCCCGGATTTTCCTGAATTTTCCCAAAATTTCCTTGAACTTTCCCAGTTTTTCATAAATTTTCCTGAAATTGCCCAAATTTTCCTGAATTTTTCCTGAATTTTCCTGAAATTTCCTGATTTTTTCCCATATTTCCCCACATTTTCAAAAAATTATTTCCAGATTTTCCCACATCTTCCTGAATTTTCCTGAATTTTCCTGAATTTTCCTGATTTTTCCCAAATTTTCCTGAAATTTCCCGAATTTTCCTGAATTTTCCTGAGTTTTCCCAAATTTTCCTGGAATTTTCCTAATTTTTCCCCAGTTTTTCCTGAAATTTTCCCAAATTTCCCCAAAATTTTCCTGAACTTTCCCAATTTTTTTCCTGAATTTTCGTGAATTTTCCTGAATTTTCCTAATTTTTCCTCCAGTTTTTCCCAAATTTTCCCAAATTTCCCCAAAATTTTCCTGAACTTTCCCAATTTTTCCCTGAATTTTCCTGAATTTTCCCAAATTTTCCCGAATTTTCCTAATTTTTCCCCAGTTTTTCCTGAAATTTTCCCAAATTTCCCCCAAATTTTCCTGAACTTTCCCAATTTTTTCCTGAATTTTCCTGAAGTTTTCCTCAATTCTCCTGAATTTCCCTTATTTTTTCCCAAATATTCCTGAATTTTCCTAAAATTTCCCCGATTTTTCCCAATTTTTCCTAAATTTTCCTGAAATTTCCCAAATTTCCTGAATTTTCCTTATTTTTTCCCAGATTTTCCCGAATTTCCCCAAAATTTTCCTGAACTTTCCTGATTTTTCCTGAATTCTCGTGAATTTTTCCAAATTTTCCTGAATTTTCCTTATTTTTCCCGGATTTTCCTGAATTTTCCCAAAATTTTCCTGAATTTTCCCAATTTTTCCTTAAATTTCCTGAATTTTTCCAATTTCCCCACATTTTCCAGAATTTATTTCCAGATTTCCCCACATCTTCCTGACTTTTCCCTGAATTTTCCCAAATTTTTCCTGAATTTTCCTGAATTTCTCCAAATTCTCCCAAATTTATTTCCAGATTTTCCAGCATCTTCCTGAATTTTCCTAAAATTTCCCTGAATTTTCCCAGTTTTTCCTGAATTTTCCTGAAATTTCCCAAATTTTCCCGAACTTTTCTGAGTGATCCTAAAATTCTCCTGAATTTTCCCAAACTTCTCCTGAAATTTTCCAAATTTTCCCAAATCTTTCCACATGTTCCTGAATTTTCCTAAATTTTCCCAGATTTTTCACGGATTTTTCTGACTTTTCCTGAATTTTTCCTGAATTTTTCCCAAATTTCCTGAATTTTCTCAAATTTTCCTCAATTTTTCTCGAATTTTCCCAAATTTCCCCAAAATTTCCTGAAAATTTCCCAAAATTTCCCAAAATTTCTGATTTTTTTTCCTGAATTTTCCTTGATTTTTGTGAATTTTCCCAATTTTTCCCAAATTTCCTGAAATTTTCCCAAATTTTCCTGAATTTTTCCTGAATTTCCCTGATTTTTCCCAAATTTTTCCAGAATTATTCCTGAAATTTCCCTGAATTTTCCCAAATTCCCCCAATTTTTCCAATTTCCGATTTTTCTTGAATTTTCCCAGATTCCCCCCAAATTCTCTTGAATTTTCCTCAATGTTTCCCAAATTTTCCAGAATTTTCCCAATTTTTCCCAAATTTTCCTGAATTTTCCCAAATTTTCTTGCGTTTTCCTGACCCCAAATCTTTGGGATTTCCCCATTTCCAACCCCAAATCTTCGGGATTTCCCCAATCCCGACCCCAAATTTTTGGGAATTTCCGCATTTCCAACTCCAAATCTTTGGGAATTTTCCAATCCCGATCCCAAATCTTTGGGATTTCCCCAATCCCGACCCCAAATCTTCGGGATTTTCCCAATCCCGACCCCAAATCTTTGGGATTTTCCTCATTTCCAACCCCAAATCTTTGGGATTTTCCCCATTTCCAACCCCAAATCTTCGGGAATTTCCCCAAATCCTGACCCTAAACCTTTGGGATTTTTCCAATCCTGACCCCAAATCTTTGGGATTTTCCCCAATTTTGACCCCAAATCTTTGGGATTTCCCCAATCCCGACCCCAAAATCTTTGGGTTTTTCCCCATTTCCAACCCCAAATCTTTGGGATTTCCTCATTCCCAACCCCAAACCTTTGGGATTTCCCCAATCCCGACCCCAAATCTTCGGGATTTTCCCCATTTCCAACCCCAAATCTTTTGGATTTCCCCAAATCCCGACCCCAAATCTTTGGGATTTCCCCATTTCCAACCCCAAACCTTTGGGATTTTCCCCAATCCTGACCCCAAATGTTTGGGATTTTCCAATTCTGACCCCAAAATCTTTGGGATTTTCCTCATTTCCAACCCCAAATCTTTGGGATTTCCCCATTTCCAACCCCAAACCTTTGGGATTTCCACCAATCCTGACCCCAAATCTTTGGGAATTTCCCCAATCCTGACCCCAAATATTTGGGATTTTCCCCATTTCCAACCCCAAAATCTTTGGGATTTTCCCCAATCCCAATCCCAAACCTTTGGGATTTCCCCATTTCCAACCCCAAATCTTTGGGAATTTCCCAATCCCGTCCCCAAATCTTTGGGATTTTCCTCATTTCCAACCCCAAACCTTTGGGATTTCCACCAATCCTGACCCCAAATCTTTGGGAATTTCCCCAATTCTGACCCCAAATCTTTGGGAATTTCCCCAATCTCGACCCCAAATCTTTGGGTTTTTCCCCATTTCCAACCCCAAATCTTCGGGAATTTCCCCAAATCCTGACCCCAAATCTTTGGGATTTCCTCATTTCCAACCCCAAATCTTTGGGAATTTCCCCATTTCCAACCCCAAATCTCTGGGAATTTTCCAATCCCGATCCCAAATCTTTGGGATTTTCCCCAATTTTGACCCCAAATCTTTGGGATTTTTCCAATCCCGACCCCAAACCTTTGGGATTTCCCCATTTCCAACCCCAAATCTTTGGGAATTTCCCAATTCTGACCCCAAATCTTTGGGATTTCCTCAAATCCTGACCCCAAACCTTTGGGATTTTCCAATCCCGACCCCAAATCTTTGGGATTTCCCCAATCCCGACCCCAAATCTTTGGGATTTCCCCAATCCTGACCCCAAATCTTTGGGATTTCCCCAATCCCGACCCCAAATCTTTGGGATTTCCCCATTTCCAACCCCAAATCTTCGGGATTTCCCCAATCCCGACCCCAAAATCTTTGGGATTTTCCCCATTTCCAACCCCAAATCTTTGGGATTTCCCCAATCCCGACCTCAAACCTTTGGGATTTCCCCAATCCTGACTCCAAATCTTTGGGATTTTCCCCATTTCCAACCCCAAACCTTTGGGATTTTCCCCAATCCCGACCCCAGATCTTTGGGATTTCCCCAATCCTGACCCCAAACCTTTGGGATTTCCTCATTCCCAACCCCAAATCTTTGGGATTTCCCCAATCCCGACCCCAAATCTTTGGGATTTCCACCAATTCTGACCCCAAATCTTTGGGATTTTCCAATCCCGACCCCAAATCTTTGGGATTTTCCTCGTTTCCAACCCCAAATGTTTGGGATTTTCCAATTCTGACCCCAAACCTTTGGGATTTCCCCAATCCCGACCCCAAACCTTTGGGAATTTCCCCAAATCCTGACCCCAAACCTTTAGGATTTTCCAATCCCGACCCCAAAATCTTTGGATTTTTCCCCATTTCCAACCCCAAACCTTTGGGATTTCCCCAATCCTGACCCCAAATCTTTGGGAATTTCCCCAAATCCTGACCCCAAACCTTTGGGATCCCCAGGCCTCCCGCCCTGCTCCAAGGGCTGGGTGTTTTTCCGGAATTCCTGTTATTTCTACTCCCAATCCGTCGCCTCCTGGGACAATTCCCAGTTTTTCTGCTCGGCTTTGGGGTCGCAGCTGCTCGAGGTCGACGACGAGGAGGAGAAGGTGAGGCCCCCGATCCCAAAAATCCCAAAAAAACCCACCCAATTCCCCCTAAATCCCGGAAATCCCAAAAATCCCGCAAATTCCCTAAATCCCATAAATCCCCTAAAGTCCTCTCAAATTCTCCCTAAATCCCATAAATGCTGTAAATCCCCAAATCCCTCCTAAATCCCTTCAATCCTACAAATCCCCCGAATCCCATAAATCCCATAAATTGCCCCTAAATCCTATAAATCCCCTAAATTCCCCAAATCCCCTAAATCCTGTAAATCCCAGAAATCCCATAAATTCCCCATAAATCCCAGAAATCTCCTAAATCCTGTAAATCCCATAAATCCCCCAAATCTTTCCCAAATCCCTTCAATCCCACTAAGTCCCCAAATCCCATAAATCCCATAAAATCCCATCAAATTCTCCTGAAATCCCATAAATGCCGTAAATCCCATAAATCCCCAAATCCCTCCTAAATCCCCTAAATCCTACAAATCCCCCAAATCTCAGATGGGTCTAGAGGACTTCACTGGGGCCATACTGGTCCGTACTGTTTTATACTGGTCCATACTGGTCTGTACTGGTCCGTACTGGTCTGTACTGGTCCATACTGGTCTGTACTGGTCCGTACTGGTCCGTACTGGTCCGTACTGGTCCGTACCGGTCTGTACTGGTCCGTACCGGTCCATACTGGTCCGTACTGGTCCATACCAGTCCATACCGGTCCATACCGGTCCGTACTGGTCCATACTGGTTTATACTGGTCCATACCGGTCCATACCGGTCCATACCGGTCCATACTGGTCTGTACTGGTTTATACTGGTCCATACTGGTCCGTACTGGTCCATACTGGTCCATACCGGTCCGTACTGGTCCATACCGGTCCGTACTGGTCCGTACTGGTCTGTACTGGTCTGTACTGGTCTGTACTGGTCAGTACTGGTCCGTACTGGTCTGTACTGGTCCGTACTGGTCTGTACTGGTCCATACTGGTCTGTACTGGTCCGTACTGGTCCATACTGGTCCGTACTGGTCCGTACCGGTCCATACTGGTCCGTACTGGTCCATACCAGTCCATACCAGTCCATACTGGTCCATACCGGTCCGTACTGGTCTGTACTGGTCCATACTGGTTTATACTGGTCCATACCGGTCCATACCGGTCCATACCGGTCCATACCGATCCATACTGGTCTGTACTGGTTTATACTGGTCCATACTGGTCCGTACTGGTCCATACTGGTCCATACTGGTCCGTACTGGTCCATACCGGTCCGTACTGGTCCGTACTGGTCTGTACTGGTCTGTACTGGTCTGTACTGGTCAGTACTGGTCCATACTGGTCTGTACCGGTCCGTACTGGTCCATACCGGTCCATATTGGTCCGTACTGGTCCATACTGGTCCATACTGGTCTGTACTGGTTTATACTGGTCTGTACTGGTTTATACTGGTCCATACTGGTCCATACTGGTCCGTACTGGTCTGTACTGGTTTATACTGGTCCATACTGGTCCATATCAGTCCATACCGGTCCGTACTGGTCCATACTGGTCCGTACCGGTCCGTACCGGTCCATACTGGTTTATACTGGTCAGTACCAGTTCATACCGGTCCATACCGGTCCATACCGGTCCATACCGGTCCATACTGGTTTATACTGGTCAGTACCAGTTCATACCGGTCCATACTGGTCCATACTGGTCCGTACTGGTCCGTACTGGTCCATACCAGCCCATACCGGTCCATACTGGTCCATACCGGTCCATACCGGTCCATACTGGTCCGTACCGGTCCATACTGGTCCGTACTGGTCCATACTGGTCCGTACTGGTCCATACTGGTCCGTACTGGTCCATACCGGTCCGTACTGGTCCGTACTGGTCCATACCGGTCCATACCGGTCCATACCGGTCCGTACTGGTCTGTACTGGTTTATACTGGTCCATACCGGTCCATACCGGTCCATACCGGTCCATACTGGTCCATACCAGTCCATACCGGTCCATACTGGTCCATACTGGTCCATACTGGTCCATACTGGTCCGTACTGGTCCGTACTGGTCCATACTGGTCCGTACTGGTCCCAGTCCCAGGTGCAGTCCCAGCTGCGGGGGCCCGGCCTGGCTCGGGATTCGCCGGCGGCTCCCGGAGGGGCCCTGGAGGCGCGGGAACGGCTCCGCCCTGGGGGCCAACAACAGGTGGGGGGGTGGGGAGGGGGTCTGGGGGTGGGTTATGGGATTGGTTATGGGGTCTGGGGGTGGGGTCTGGGGTCTGTGATTGGTTATGGGGTCTGGGGGATTGGTTATGGGGTCTGGGGGTGGGTTATGGGGCCTGGGGATTGGTTATAGGGTCTGGGATTGGTTATGGGGTCTGGGCTATGGGGTCTGGGGGTGGTTATGGGGCCTGGGGATTGGTTATGGGATTGGTTATGGGGTCTGGGGTATGTGCTATGGGGTTTGGGGTGGGTTATGGGGTCTGGGAATGGGTCTGGGGTCTGGGGGTCGGTTATGGGGTCTGGGGGATTGGTTATGGGGTCTGGGGGATTGGTTGTGGGGTCTGGGGGATTGGTTATGGGATTGGTTATGGGGTCTGGGGTCTGGGTTCTGGGGGTGGTTCTGGGGTCTGGGGGTGGGTTATGGGGTCTGGGGGTGGGTTATGGGATTGGTTATGGGATTGGTTATGGGATTGGTTATGGGTTCTGGGGTCTGGGTTCTGGGGGTGGTTATGGGTTCTGGGGGTGGGGTTTGGGGTCTGGGGGATTCGTTATGGGGTCTGGGGGATTGGCTCTGGGGTCTGGGGAATTGGTTATGGGGTCTGGGGTTTGGGGTCTGGGGGTGGGGTCTGGGGTCTGGGGGATTGGTTGTGGGGTCTGGGGATTGGTTATGGGATTGGTTATGGGATCTGGAGTCTGGGGTCTGGAGGTGGGTTATGGGGTCTGGGGGTGGTTATGGGGTCTGGGGGATTGGTTATGGGGTCTGGGGGTGGTTATGGGGTCTGGGGGATTGGTTATGGGGTCTGGGGGTGGTTATGGGGTCTGGGGTATGCGCTATGGGGTTTGGGGTCTGGGTTTGGGGTCTGGGGTCTGGGGGATTGGTTATGGGGTCTGGGGGATTGGTTATGGGATTGGTTATGGGGTCTGGGGTATGCACTATGGGGTTTGGGGTGGGTTATGGGGTCTGGGAGTGGGTCTGGGGTCTGGGGATTGGTTATGGGGTCTGGGTTTGGGTTATGGGGTCTGGAGCAGGGTTATGGGGTCCGGGGGTGGTTATGGGGTCTGGGATTGGTTATGGGATTGGTTATGGGGTTTGGGGTGGGTTATGGGGTCTGGGGTCTGGGG
This sequence comes from Phylloscopus trochilus trochilus, assembly GCA_016584745.2. Classification (NCBI taxonomy): domain Eukaryota; kingdom Metazoa; phylum Chordata; class Aves; order Passeriformes; family Phylloscopidae; genus Phylloscopus; species Phylloscopus trochilus. Next base: position 43,597 of record WQNJ02000481.1, on the reverse strand, counting down.
GATTGGTTATGGGGTCTGGGTGATTATTTATGGGGTTATTTATGGGGTTATTTATGGGATTGGTTATGGGATTGGGGGATTTAGGGGATTTGGGGGATGGTTTATGGGATTGCTTATGGGATTTATGGGATTTGGGGGATTTGGATCCGTGGGGACGGCACTACCCTTGCCCTCAACAACAGCTGGGGATTTTTGGGATCGTTTAGGGGAATTTTGGGATTATTTAGAGGATTTATGGGATTATCTGGGGGATTTATGGGATTATTTAGGGGATTTATGGGATTTGGGGGACTTGGGGGATTTGGACAATTTGGGGGGGGGGGAATTTTTAGGATCTGGGGGGATTTGGTGGGAATTTGGGTGGAATTGTTGGGATTTGGGGTGGGATCCTTGGGATTTGTGTGGGATTTATGGGATTTTTGGGATTTGTGTGGGATTTTTGGGATTTGTGTGGGATTTATGGGATTTTTGGGATCTGGGGTGGGATTTGTGTGGGATTTGTGTGGGATTTATGGGATTTTTGGAATTTGTGTGGGATTTATGGGATTTTTGGGATCAGGGGTGGGATTTTTGGGATTTATGTGGGACTTCCGGGATTTGGGGTGGGATTCTTGGGATTTGTGTGGGATTCACGGGGATTTTTGGGATTTGTGTGGGATTTATAGGATTTATGGGATTTGGGGTGGGATTCTTGGGATTTGTGTGGGATTTATGGGATTTTTGGGATTTGGGGTGGGTTTTGGGGATTTGTGTGGGATTTATGGGGGATTTTTGGGATCTGGGGTGGGATTCTTGGGATTTGTGTGGGATTTAAGGGATTTGGGGTGGGATTTATGGGATTTTTGGGATTTGTGTGGGATTTACGGGATTTTGGGGATTTGGGGTGGGATTTTTGGGATTTGTGTGGGATTTGTGTGGGATTTTTGGGATTTGGGGGTGGGTTTTGGGGATTTGTGTGGGATTCATGGGATTTTTGGGATCTGGTGTGGGATTCATGGGATTTTTGGGATTTAGGGTGGGATTTTTGGGACTTATGTGGGACTTCTGGGATTTGGGGTGGGATTCTTGGGATTTGTGTGGAATTTATGGGATTTATGGGATTTGGGGTGGGATTTTTGGGATTTGTGTGGGATTTATGGGATTTTCGGGATCTGGGGTGGGATTTTTGGGATTTGGGGTGGGATTCATGGGATTTTTGGGATCTGGGGTGGGATTTTTGGGATTTGTGAGGGATTTATGGGATTTTTGGGATTTGGGGGTGGGTTTTGGGGATTTGTGGGGGATTTATTGGATTTGGGGTGGGATTCTTGGGATTTGTGTGGGATTTATGGGATTTTCGGGATCGGGGTGGGATTTTTGGGATTTGTGTGGGATTTATGGGATTTGGGGTGGGATTTATGGGATTTTCGGGATCAGGGGTGGGATTTTTGGGATTTGTGTGGGATTTATGGGATTTTTGGGATTTGGGGGTGGGATTTTTGGAATTTGTGTGGGATTTACGGGATTTTTGGGATTTGGGGGTGGGATTTTTGGGATTTGTGTGGGATTTATGGGATTTGGTGTGGGATTTTTGGGATATTTGTGGAATCTGAGGACAGATTTGGGGTTTTTTTGGGGCGGGGGGATTTCGGTGACCCCGTTGTTTGTGTTTGGGGCCAGCTGGTGGCACCAGGGCGAGCCCAACGGGGGCTCCCAGGAGAACTGCGCGGCCGTGGGGCCCGACGGGCTCTGGGCCGAATATCCCTGCGGGAGCGCCCTGCCCTGGGTCTGCGAGGGACCCCCCTGAGCCCAAATCCCGGAATTCACCCCAAAATCCCGGGATTCACCCCAAAATCCCGGGAATTCACCCCAAAAACCCCGGGAATTGGGGGAAAAGGAGAAATAAACTCGTGTGTGTGCACTGGGATTGAACTGGGATCGGACTGGGATTGGACTGGGACCATCCCTGGGGGACCACCATGAGCCCAACTCCCCAAAATCCTCGGAATTCACCCCAAAATCTTTGGAATTCACCCCAAAAGCCCGGGAATATTCTGGAAATCGTGGAAATAAACTCGTGTGTGTGCACTGGGATTGGAGTGGGATCAAACTGGGATCGAACTGGGATCATCCCTGTGGGCCCCTCCAAGCCCAAATCCCCAGAATTCACGCCAAATCCCAGGAATTCACCCCAAAATCCTCAGAATTCACCACAAAAACCCTGGGGAATTGGGGAAAAAGGAGAAATAAACTCGTGTGTGTGCACTGGGATCATACTGGGATTGGACTGGGATTAAACTGGGATCATCCCTGCGGGAGAGACCTGCCCTGGGTCTGCGAGGGACCCCCCTGAGCCCCAAACCCCCGGGAATTCACCCCAAAATCCCCGGGAATTCACCCCAAAATCCCTGAGATTCAGCCCCAAAATGCCCGGGAATTGGGGAAAAGGAGAAATAAATACGTGTGTGTGCACTGGGATCATACTGGGATTGGACTGGGATTATGCCCATGGGACCCCCCTGAGCCCCAAACCCCCGGAATTCACCCCAAACCCCCGGAATTCACCCCAAAATACCGGGAATTCACCCCAAAATCCCTGAAATTCAGCCCCAAAATCCCCGGGAATTGGGGGAAAATGAGAAATAAACTCGTGTGTGTGCACTGGGATTGAACTGGGATCGGACTGGGATTGGACTGGGATCATCCCTGGGGGACTTCCCTGAGCCCAAATCCCCAAAATCCTCGGAATTCACCCCAAATCCTGGGAATTCACCCCAAAATCCTCAGAATTCACCCCAAAAGCCCAGGAATTGGGGGGAAAAGAGAAATAAATTCGTGTGTGTGCACTGGGATCATACTGGGATTGGACTGGGATTGGACTGGGATCAAACTGGGATTGGACTGGGATCAAACTGGGATCATCCCTGCGGGAGCGCCCTGCCCTGGGTCTGCGAGGGACCCTCCTGAGCCCCAAATCCCGGGAATTCACCCCCAAAATTCCCGGAATTCACCCCCAAAAGCCCGGGAATTCACCCCAAAATCCCGGGAATTCACCCCAAAATCCCGGGAATTCACCCCCAAAATTCCCGGAATTCACCCCCAAAATCCCCGGAATTCACCCCAAAATCCCGGGAATTCACCCCAAAATCCCCGGAATTCACCCCAAAATCCCTGAAATTCAGCCCCAAAAGCCCGGGAATTGGGGGAAAAGGAGAAATAAATTCATGTGTGTGCACTGGGATCATACTGGGATTGGACTGGGATTAAACTGGGATCATCCCTGTGGGATCACCCTGAGCCCAAATACCCCTAATTCCCAGAAATTCACCCCAAAATCTTTGGAATTCACCCCAAAATCTTCAGAATTCACCCCAAGATCCCGGGAATATTCTGGAAATCGTGGAAATAAACTCGTGTGTGTGCACTGGGATTGGACTGGGATGAAACTGGGATCGAAATGGGATCATCCCTGTGGGCCCCTCCAAGCCCAAATCCCCCAAATTCACGCCAAATCCCGGGAATTCACCCCAAAATCCCGGGAATTCACCCCAAAATCCCTGAGATTCAGCCCCAAAAGCCCAGGAATTGGGGGAAAAGGAGAAATAAATTCATGTGTGTGCACTGGGATCATACTGGGATTGGACTGGGATCAAACTGGGATTGGACTGGGATCAAACTGGGATCATCCCTGCGGGAGCGCCCTGCCCTGGGTCTGCGAGGGACCCCCCTGAGCCCCAAATCCCCGGAATTCACCCCAAAATCCCCGGAATTCACCCCAAAATCCTGGGAATTCACCCCAAAATCCCCGGAATTCACCCCAAAATCCCCGGAATTCACCCCAAAATCCCTGAAATTCAGCCCCAAAAGCCCGGGAATTGGGGGAAAAGGAGAAATAAATTCATGTGTGTGCACTGGGATCAGACTGGGATTGGACTGGGATCAAACTGGGATCATCCCTGTGGGACCACCCTGAGCCCAAATACCCCTAATTCCCAGAAATTCACCCCAAAATCCTGGGAATTCACCCCAAAATCCCGGGAATATTCTGGAAATCGAGGAAATAAACTGGTGTGTGTGCACTGGGATCAAACTGGGATCAGACTGGGATCAGACTGGATCTGGGGGTCCCGGCCGGCGCTTTTGGGGTCGATCCAAGGATTTTTGGGTTCCACTCGAGGCTTTTTTGGGCTCCTGTATTTCTGTACAGTGGGGGAGGGGAGGGGAGCTGCCCGGGGGATCCGTTTGGGATCCGGGATCCATCCGGGGGGGGCCAGAGGGGTTTGGGATCCACCGGAGTCCGAGATCCATCCCGAGGGGCTCAGGGTCCATTTGGGGGAGTCCAGAGGGATCTGGGATCCATCCAGGAGATCCCGAGGGGCTCAGGGTCCATTTGGGGGAGTCCAGAGGGATCTGGGATCCATCCAGGGGCTCCAGGATCCATTGGGGGGTTTGGGATCCATCCAAGAGCAGTTCAGAGTCCGGGGTCCATCCGAGATCCATTTGGGAGGGATCCGGGATCCATCCAGGGAGTCCAGAGGGGCCCAGGATCCATCTGGGAGATCTGGGGTCCATTTGGGGGGATCTGGGATCCATCCAGGAGGGGTTCAGAGCATGGGAGCCATCCCAGGGACCTGGGATCCATTTGAGAGGTCCAGGATCCATCCAGGGGGTCCAGAGGAGTTCAGGAGCCACTTGGGAGATCTGGGATCCATTTGGGAGATCTGGGATCCATCCAGAAGATCCAGAGGGGCCCAGGGTCCATGACCCATCCAGGAGATCCAGAGGAGTTCGGGAGCCACCTGAGGGATCTGGGATCCATCCAGGAGGGGTTCAGAGCCTGGGAGCCATCCCAGGGATCTGGGATCCATTTGAGAGGTCCAGGATCCATCTGGGGGCAATCTGGGATCCATCCAGGGGGTCCAGAGGAGTCCGGGATCCATCTGGAGAATCTGGGATCCATCCAGGAGATCCAGAGGGGCCCAGGAGCCATTTGGGGGATCCAGGATCCATCCAGGGGGATCTGGGATCCATCCAGGGGGGTCCAGAGGAGCCGGGAGGGCCTCAGGGCTCTGGGATCCGCACGGGGATCCAGCGGCGCCCTGGGATCCGGCCCTGCCCGGTGCCGGCGGTGTCACCGTCCCGGGATTGTCCCTGTCCCGGATTGTCCCCATCCCTGTCCCTGTCCAGGCTCTGGCCGTGTGCAAAGGTCCAGGGGTGCCCCAGGTGTGTCCCTGTCCCTGTCCCTGGATTGTCCCATCCCTGGATCTCTCCCTGTCCCCAGTGTGTCCCCATACTGGGACCTGTCCCTGTCCCAGGTGTGTCCCCATCCCAGGTGTGGCCCTATCCCTGTCCCAGGATCTGTCCCTGTCCCCGATGTGTCCCTGTCCCTGTCCCCATCCCTGTCCCAGGATTGTCCCCATCCCCGTCCCTGTCCCCAGCGCAGGATCTGTTCCCGTCCCTGTCCCAGGTGTGTCCCCATCCCTGTCCCTGATCTCTCCATGTGCGAGATCAGCCAGGCCAGGGCTGTCCCTGGGTGTCCCCTCAGTGTCCCTTGAATGTCCCTCAGAGCCCTTTCTGTGTCCCCTGAATGTCCCTTGGTGTCCCCTGGGTGTCCCTGGGAGCCCCTTTGGGTGTCCCCTGGGTGTCCCTCAGTGTCCCCCTGTGTGCCCAGAGTGTCCCCTGTGTATTATCACAGGTGTCCCCTCAGTGTCCCCTGCTTGTCACAGGTGTCTCTCAGCGTCCTTGGTGTCCCCAAAGTGCCACACGGACCTGGGACGTCCCCCAGGTGTCCCACTGTCCCCTGCTGTCCCCTGGGTGGCCCCTGGCCTGTCCCCAATGTCCCCTGATGTTCCTGTGGGTCACAGTGCCCTTTGGCTTGGTGTCACTGTTGTCCCCAATGTCCCTGTGGGTCCCTGGGGTGCCACCTCAGGCTGTCCTCAGCGTCCCTGAGGTCCCCAATGTCCCTGCAGGTCACGGTGCTGGGGGTGCCACCTCAGGCTCGCTGTCACTGCTGTCCCCGATGTCCCCGATGTCCCTGGTGTCCCTGGTGTCCCTGGTGTCCCCGGTGTCCCCAGGCTCAGGGAGCAGGGGGTGGCCCCTCGGGCTCGCTGTCACTGCTGTCCCCGATGTCCCCAGGCTCAGGGTGCAGTTGGTGGCCCCTCAGGCTCGCTGTCACTGCTGTCCCCGGTGTCCCTGGTGTCACTGCTGTCCCCGGTGTCCCCGATGTCCCCAGGCTCAGGGAGCAGGGGGTGGCCCCTCGGGCTCGCTGTCACTGCTGTCCCCGGTGTCCCCGGTGTCCCCGATGTCCCCAGGCTCAGGGAGCAGGGGGTGGCCCCTCGGGCTCGCTGTCACTGCTGTCCCCGGTGTCCCCGATGTCCCCCGGGCTGAGGGCGAAGGCCGGCGCCAGCTCCTCGTCCGAGGAGCCCAGCGAGTCCTCGTCCCCCAGGCGCGGCCCCAGCGGCACCGCCGAGAACGAGAGCGGCCCCCGGAGCAGCCGGATCTGGGACAGGGACAGGGACAGGGAGACAGGGACAGGGACAGGGGACAGGGGACAGGGACAGGGGACAGGGACAGGGGACAGGGACAGGGGACAGGGGACAGGGGACAGGGACAGGGGACAGGGACAGGGGGACAGGGACAGGGGACAGGGGACAGGGGGACAGGGACAGGGGACAGGGACAGGGGACAGGGACAGGGGACAGGGGACAGGGGGACAGGGACAGGGACAGGGACAGGGGACAGGGGACAGGGACAGGGGACAGGGACAGGGGGACAGGGGGACAGGGACAGGGGGACAGGGGACAGGGGGACAGGGACAGGGGGACAGGGGGACAGGGGGACAGGGACAGGGGGACAGGGGACAGGGACAGGGGACAGGGGACAGGGACAGGGACAGGGGACAGGGGACAGGGGACAGAGACAGGGGACAGGGACAGGGACAGGGGACAGGGGACAGGGGGACAGGGACAGGGGGACAGAGGGACAGGGACGGAGGGACAGGGGGACAGAGGGGACAGAGGAGGTGACACCAGGGACAGGGGAGGGGACGGGAGGGGATGGGGACAGCAGGGGTCAAAGGCCAACAGGGAAGGGCAGGAGGGAGGTGACAGGGATGCGTTGTCACCAGCTGTCCCCAGGCCATGTGGCATCCAGGGGTGTCCCCGATGTCACTGGGGCCAGGCTGGGGCTCCCCCAGCAGCTCTGGGTGCCACCCGGGTGTCCCCAACCGCTGTCACCTCCCCCAGCCCGCCCTGCACGCCACCTGGGTGTCCCCAATGTCCCCAACACCCCCAGTGTCCCCAATGTACCCAGTGTCCCCAATGTCCCCCCAATGTCCCCAATGTCCTCCCAGTGTCCCAGGTGTCCCCAGTGTCCCAATGTCCCCAATGTCCCCAACACCCCCAATGTCCCCAATGTCCCCCGGTGTCCCTGGTGTCCCCAATGTCCCCAACACCCCCAATGTCCCCAATGTCCCCCGGTGTCCCTGGTGTCCCCAATGTCCCCAACACCCCCAATGTCCCCAATGTCCCCCCAGTGTCCCCAATGTCCCCAATGTCCCCAATGTCCCCAATGCCCCCCAATGTCCCCCCAATGTCCCCAATGTCCCCAGTGTCCCCCCAATGTCCCCCAATGTCCCCGGTGTCCCCACCTCGGCCTTGAGCTCGCTGATGTGTCCCTTCAGGTGCCGGATGTACTGGGCAGCGTCCGAGTGCTCCAGCTGGCCCTGCAGCCGCCCCTCCTCCCGCTGGGGACACCCAGGGGACACCCGGGGGACACCCAGGGGACACTGTGGCCACCTGGCCCCTGCTGTGCCCCCGGGGCCCCTCCACGGCCCCGCGTCCCCATCCCCACGTCCTCCGTGTCCCCCCGTCCCAGCCATGTCCCCACAATGTCCCCTCTGTCCCCCCCATCCCCTCTGTCCCTGTCCCCCTGTCCCCAGGTCCCCAGGTCCCTTCCATGCCACCCCGTGTCCCACCCACTGTGTCCCTTGTGTCCCCCTGTCCTCCATGTCCCTCCTGTCCCCGCAGTGTCCCTCCCATGCCTCCCCGTGTCCCCTCCATGTCCCCCTGATGTCCCCTTGATGACCCTGATGTGCCCCGGTGTCCCCAATGTCCCCATGTCCCCCAATGACCTCAATGTCCCCAATGTCCCCATGTCCCTCCAATGCCCCCAATGTCCCCATGTCCCTCCAATGCCCCCAATGTCCCCATGTCCCTCAATGTCCTCAATGTCCCAATGTGCCCATGTCCCCACAGTGTCCCCATGCCCCCACTGTCCTCAATGTCCCATTGTCCCCAATGTCCCCCCAGTGTCCCCAATGTCCCCAGTGTCCACATGTCCTCCCACTGTCCCCAGTGTCCCCCATGCCCCCAATGTCCCCATATCCCCTGATGTCCCCAATGTCCCAATGTGCCCATGTCCCCCCAGTGCCCCCCATGTCCCCAATGTCCCCAATGTCCCCTGATGTCCCCGTACCTGGATCTCCAGCTCGGCCACGCGCTGCCGCATCTCAGCCAGGGCGGCCATGCTGTCGGCCTCGCGCAGCCGCACGGCCATCACCTCCTCCTTGCTCTGGGGACAGCGCTGTCACCGCGGGGACACCGGGGACAGCACGGGGACACAGCGGGGACAGCCCCAGGGACACCGCGGGGACACCGGGGACAGCACGGGGACAGCCCCAGGGACAGCACGGGGACACCGCGGGGACAGCATGGGGACAGCACGGGGACACCACGGGGACAGCACGGGGACAGCTGGGGACACCCCCAGGGACACCCAGGGACAGCACGGGGACAGCCCGGGGACACAGTGGGGACAGCCAGGGACAGCCAGGGACACCGGGGACAGCACGGGGACAGCACGGGGACAGCCCCAGGGACACCCGGGGACAGCCGGGGACAGCCCCAGGGACAGCCGGGGACAGCACGGGGACAGCCAGGGACACCGGGGACAGCCCCAGGGACATGGCAGGGACACCACGGGGACAGCCAGGGACACCCGGGGACAGCCCAGGGACACCCAGGGACAGCTGGGGACAGCCAGGGACACCCGGGGACACCCGGGGACAGCCCAGGGACACCCAGGGACAGCCCAGGGACACCCAGGGACACCCGGGGACAGCCCAGGGACACCCAGGGACAGCTGGGGACAGCCAGGGACAGCCCAGGGACACCCAGGGACAGCACGGGGACAGCCAGGGACAGCCCCAGGGACAGCCCCAGGGACACCCGGGGACACCCAAGGGACAGCACAGGGACAGCACAGGGACAGCACGGGGACACAGCGGGGACACCCGAGGGACAGCACGGGGACAGCACGGGGACACCCAAGGGACAGCACAGGGACAGCACAGGGACAGCACGGGGACACAGCGGGGACACCCGAGGGACAGCACGGGGACAGCCCCAGGGACAGCCAGGGACAGCACGGGGACAGCATGGGGACACCCCCAGGGACACAGCGGGGACACCCAGGGACAGCATGGGGACAGCCCAGGGACACAGTGGGGACACCACGGGGACACCCAGTGACAGCCCCCAGATACCCTGAGGACACCTTGGGGACACCCAGGACACCCTGGGGACACCCCAGGGCCACTGTCCCACCCGCCCTGGGGACAGTCCGGCCCCCAGGGACAAGGGAAGGACAGCAGAGGGGACACGGGGACAATGAGGGGACACGGGGACCCCAAAACTGCCAGGGTGTCCCCACAGGAGGGGACAGGGATGTCACCGTGGGGAGGGGACAGGGATGTCCCCACAGGAGGGGACAGGGATGTCACCGTGGGGAGGGGACAGGGATGTCACCACAGGAGGGGACAGGGATGTCACCATGGGGAGGGGACAGGGATGTCACCGTTGGGGGTGCCCTCGGGAGGAGCCACAGGAGTCCCACGGGTCACCCCTGGCTGTCCCCAAGTGTCCCCAGCGTCCCCAATGTCCCCAGTGACCCCCATGTCCCCCCAATGCCCGCAATGCCCAATGTCCCCAAGGTGTCCCCACAGCGTCCCCCATGTCCCCAGTGCCACAATGTCCCCGGTGTCCCCAATGTCCCCAGTGACCCCAAAGCCCCCAGTGTTCCCAGTGTCCCAGTGACCCTGATGTCCCCAATGTCTCCAGTGTCCCCAATGTCTCCAGTGTCCCCAATGTCCCCGATGTCCCCAAAGCCCCCAGTGTCCCCGCAGTGTCCCCAATGCCCCCAATGCTGCAATGTCCCCAATGTCCCCACAGTGTCCCCAATGCCCCCAGTGCTGCAATGTCTCCAGTGTCCCCACAGTGTCCCCAATGTCCCCGCAGAGTCCCCTCAGTGTCCCCACAGTGTCCCCAGTGTCCCCAGTGTCCCCGTGGTGTCCCCAATGCCCCTGATGTCCCCGATGTCCCCAATGCTGCAATGTCCCCCCAGTGTCCCTGCAGTGTCCCCGCTGTCCCCTCAGTGTCCCCTCGCTGTCCCTTCAGTGTCCCCTCGCTGTCCCACCTTGCACTGAGCCTCGGCGTGTTTCCGGTGGCTCTCGCTGAGCTGGGCCTGCAGCCCCTGGCTCTGGGCGGCGGCGGCGCGGAGCTGCTCCCGGAGCCCGGCACAGGCCTGCTCGGCACGGCCCAGCACCGACCGCTGGATCCGGCCCTGGGATAACCCGGGATAAACCGGGATTAACCCAGGATAGACCGGGATTAACCCAGGATAAACCCGGGATTAACCCAGCCCTGCTCGCGGAGCCCGGCACAGGCCTGCTCGGCACGGCCCAGCACCGACCGCTGGATCCGGCCCTGGGGTAACCCGGGATAAACCTGGGATTAACCCAGGATAACCCGGGATAAACCGGGATTAACCCGGGATAGAACCGGGATTAACCCAGCCCTGCTCGCGGAGCCCGGCACAGGCCTGCTCGGCACGGCCCAGCACCGACCACTGGATCCGGCCCTGGGATAACCCGGGATAAACCGGGATTAACCCAGGATAGACCGGGATTAACCCAGGATAAACCCGGGATTAACCCAGCCCTGCTCGCGGAGCCCGGCACAGGCCTGCTCGGCACGGCCCAGCACCGACCGCTGGATCCGGCCCTGCAGAGACCGGGATAAACCGGGATTAACCCGGGATTAACCCGGGATAAACCGGGATTAACCCAGAGCTGCTCGCGGAGCCCGGCACAGGCCTGCTCGGCACGGCCCAGCACCGACCGCTGGATCCGGCCCTGCAGAGACCGGGATAAACCGGGATTAACCCGGGATAAACCGGGATTAACCCAGCCCTGCTCGCAGAGCCCGGCACAGGCCTGCTCGGCACGGCCCAGCACCGACCGCTGGATCCGGCCCTGAGATAACCCGGGATAAACGGGATAAACCGGGATTAACCCGGGATAAACCTGGGATTAACCTGGGATAGAACCGGGATTAACCCGGGATAAACCGGGATTAACCCAGCGCTGCTCCCGGAGCCCGGCACAGGCCTGCTCGGCACGGCCCAGCACCGACCGCTGGATCCGGCCCTGCAGAGACCGGGACAGACCCGGGATAAACCGGGATAAACCGGGATTAACCTGGGATTAACCCGGGATTAACCTGGGATTAACCCAGCCCTGCTCGCGGAGCCCGGCACAGGCCTGCTCGGCACGGCCCAGCACCGACCGCTGGATCCGGCCCTGGGATAACCCGGGATAAACCGGGATTAACCCAGGATAACCCGGGATAAACCGGGATTAACCAGGGATAAACCCGGGATTAACCCAGCCCTGCTCGCGGAGCCCGGCACAGGCCTGCTCGGCACGGCCCAGCACCGACCGCTGGATCCGGCCCTGAGATAACCTGGGATAAACCGGGATTAACCCAGGATTAACCCAGGATAGAACCGGCCCAGCACCAACCGCTGGATCCGGCCCTGCACCGGGACAGACCCGGGATAAACACGGGATAAACCTGAGATTAACCCGGGATTAACCCAGCCCTGCTCCCAGTCTGTCCCAGTTTGTCCCAGTCTGTCCCAGTCTGTCCCAGTTCGGTACCTGTGTCTCACCTGTGTCTCCAGGTGCAGCACACGCTGTCCCAGTGCCCTCAGCCCCATTCCCAGTTTGTCCCAGTCTGTCCCAGTTTGTCCCAGTCTGGCTCACCTGTGTCTCCAGGTGCAGCACGCGCTGTCCCAGTCTGTCCCAGTTTGTCCCAGTCTGTCCCAGTCTGTCCCAGTCTGTCCCCTGTGTCTCACCTGTGTCTCCAGGTGCAGCACACGCTGTTCCAGTCTGTCCCAGTCTGTCCCAGTCCCTCCCAGTCTGTCCCAGTTTGTCCCAGTCTGTCCCAGTTTGGTACCTGTGGCTCACCTGTGTCTCCAGGTGCAGCACACGCTGTCCCAGTCTGTCCCAGTCTGTCCCAGTTTGGCTCACCTGTGTCTCCAGGTGCAGCACGCGCTGTCCCAGTCCGTCCCAGTCTGTCCCAGTTTGGCTCACCTGTGTCTCCAGGTGCAGCACGCGCTGTCCCAGTCTGTCCCAGTCTGTCCCAGTCTGTCCCAGTTTGGTACCTGTGGCTCACCTGCGTCTCCAGGTGCAGCACGCGCTGCCGCAGCGCCCTCAGCCCTGTTCCCAGTCTGTCCCAGTCCCTCCCAGTCCGTCCCAGTTTGGCTCACCTGTGTCTCCAGGTGCAGCACGCGCTGTCTCAGCGCCCTCAGCTCGGCCTGGGCGTGGCTCTCGCGCAGCTGCACCCCCAGCACGGCCTCGCGCAGCGCCCGCGGCTCCTCCCAGCGGCCCCCGCACACCTGGGACACACACACCTGTCAGGGACACACCTGGGCACACCTGGGACACACCCACACCTGTCAGGGACACACCTGGGCACACCTGGGACACACCTGGGCACACCTGGGACACACCCACACCTGTCAGGGACACACCTGGGCACACCTGGGCACACCTGGGACACACACACCTGTCAGGGACACACCTGGGCACACCTGGGCACACCTGTCAGGGACACACCTGGGCACACCTGGGACACACACACCTGTCAGGGACACACCTGGGCACACCTGGGACACACACACCTGTCAGGGACACACCTGGGCACACCTGGGACACACACACATTGTCAGGGACACCTGGGACACACCTGGGACACACCTGGGACACACCTGGGCACACCTGGGACACACACACATTGTCAGGGACACCTGGGACACACCTGGGCACACCTGGGACACACCCAAGGGGCATCTGGCAGGGACACAACGTCCTCATGTTTCACCTGTCAGGCGTCCCCCAGGTCCCTCAGGTGTCCCCCAGGTGTCCCCAGTGTCCCTGTCTCACCTGCCAGGTGTCCCCCAGGTCCCTCAGGTGTCCCCAGGTCCCTCAGGTGTCCCCAGGTCGCTCAGGTGTCCCTGTCTCACCTGCCAGGTGTCCCCCAGGTCAGTCAGTGCCAGCTCCTGCAGCTCCTCCTGCAGCCGAACCACGCTGGACTCGTCCGGCAGCAGCGGCTGCCGCTGGGACAGGGACAGAGGGACAGAGGGACATCAGTGGGGACAGGGACACAGGGACACAGGGACATCAGTGGGGACAGGGACAGAGGGGACATCAGTGGGGACAGGGACAGAGGGACAGAGGGACATCAGTGGGGACAGGGACAGGGGACAGAGGGGACATCAGTGGGGACAGGGACACAGGGACAGGGACAGAGGGACAGGGGACACAGGGACATCAGTGGGGATAGAGGGGACATCAGCGGGGACAGGGACACAGGGACACAGGGACAGAGGGACATCAGTGGGGACAGGGACAGAGGGACAGAGGGGACATCAGTGGGGACAGGGACAGAGGGACAGAGGGGACATCAGTGGGGACAGGGACAGAGGGACACAGGGACATCAGTGGGGACAGGGACAGAGGGACAGGGACAGAGGGACATCAGTGGGGACAGGGACACAGGGACAGGGACAGAGGGACCTTCACAGGGTGACCCAGGACAGTTCCTGTCCCCAGGGCCACCCATGGACCCTCCCTGTCCCCAAAGCCCCTCCCTGTCCCCACAGCCATTTTTGGGACCCTCCCTGTCCCATTGGGACCCTGCCACCCCCGGTGCCACCCCCGGTGTCCCCAAGTGTCACCTTCTCCTTATCCAGGACCTTGTCCTGCACCTCCTGAAACCCTCCCTGTCCCCAGGGCCACCCTTGGGACCCTCCCTGTCCCCAGGGCCATCACTCCCTGTCCCACTGGGACCCTGCCACCCCCAGTGCCACCCCCAGTGCCACCCCCGGTGTCCCCAGGTGTCACTTTCTCCATGTCCAGGACCTTGTCCTGCACCTCCTGGAACCCTCCCTGTCCCCAAGGCCCCTCCCTGTCCCCAGGGCCACCCCATGGGACTCTGCCACCCCCGGTGTCCCCCCAGTGTCCCCAAGTGTCACCTTCTCCTTATCCAGGACCTTGTCCTGCATCTCCTGGAACCCGCCTTGTCCCCAGGGCCACCCCGCTCCCCAGGGCCACTCCCTGTCCCCAGTGCCATCACCCCCGTTGCACTGGGACCCTGCCACCCCCGGTGCCACCCCGATGTCCCCAGGTGTCCCCAAGTGTCACCTTCTCCATGTCCAGGACCTTGTCCTGCATCTCCTGGAACCCTCCCTGTCCCCAGGGCCCCTCCCTGTCCCCAGGGCCACCCATGGGACCCTGCCACCCCCAGTGTCCCCCCAGTGTCCCCATGGTGTCCCCATGGTGTCACCTTCTCCATGTCCAGGACCTTGTCCTGCATCTCCTTCAGGGCCCCCAGGGTTTCGCTCTCGCGCAGCCGTGACCGCTCCAGCTCCGTCTCCAGGTGCGCCACAAACTCCTCGGTCAGCCGGGGGTTACCCTGTCCCCAGTGTCCCCAAGTGTCCCCAAGGGTCACCAAGGGTCCCCAAGTGTCACCAAATGTCCCCAAAGGTCACCTCCCCATTGTCCCCACCTGCCATGAGCTCCTCCAAGAGATGGCAGTTCCCCTGTGTCACCAAATGTCTCCAGATGTCCCCAAATGTCACCTCCCATCGTCCCTGCCCACCATGAACCCCCTGGTCAGGCGGGGCTCACCCTGTCCCCAAGTGTCCCCAATGTCCCCAAGTGTCACCAAAGGTCACATCCCCATGGTCCCCACCTGCCAGGTGTCACCAAATGTCACCAAGGTGTCCCCAGCGCTGTCACCTCCCTCATCCCCTCCCCCCTGCTCACCTGGGGCTTCCCCTCTGTGACACCGGGGGTGACACAGGTGACACACGGGTGACACACAGGTGACACACAGGTGACAGTGATGTGGTGACAGAGACAGTGACAGTGACTGACAGTGACACACACACAATGATGCAGTGACACACACAGTGACAGTGACACACACACAGTGACACACACACAGTGACACACACAGTGACACACACAGTGTCACACACACACAGTGACAATGACAGTGACACAGTGACAATGTCACACCTGCAGCTCTCTGATGGTGCTCTGTGCCCGCCGCAGGCTCTCGGTGCACACAGTGACAGTGACACAGTGACACACACACAGTGACACAGTGACACAGGTGACAATGACAATGTCACACCTGCAGCTCCCGGATGGTGCTCTGTGCCCGCCGCAGGCTCTCGGTGCACACAGTGACAGTGACAGTGACAGTGTCACACACACAGTGACAGTGACACAGTGACACACACACAGTGACACAGGTGACAATGTCACACCTGCAGCTCCCGGATGGTGCTCTGTGCCCGCCGCAGGCTCTCGGTGCACAGTGACAGTGACACACACAGTGACACACACACAGTGACAGTGACACACACACAGTGACACAGTGACACAGGTGACAGTGACAGTGTCACACCTGCAGCTCCCGGATGGTGCTCTGTGCCCGCCGCAGGCTCTCGGTGCACACAGTGACAGTGACAGTGACACACACAGTGACAGTGACACACAGTGACACACACAGTGACAGTGACAATGACAATGACAGTGACACACACAGTGACAGTGACACACAGTGACACACACAGTGACAGTGACAATGACAATGACAGTGACACACCTGCAGCTCTCTGATGGTGCTCTGTGCCTGCCGCAGGCTCTCGGTGCACAGTGACAGTGACAGTGACACACACACAGTGTCACACACACAGTGTCACACACACACAGTGTCACACACACACAGTGACACACACACAGTGACAGTGACACAGTGACACACACAGTGACAGTGACAGTGACAGTGACACACCTGCAGCTCTCTGATGGTGCTCTGTGCCCGCCGCAGGCTCTCGGTGCACACAGTGACACACACACAGTGTCACACACACAGTGACACACACAGTGACACACACAGTGACACACACAGTGACACAGGTGACAGTGACACACCTGCAGCTCCCTGATGGTGCTCTGTGCCCGCCGCAGGCTCTCGGTGCACAGTGACAGTGACACACACACAGTGACACACACACACAGTGACAGTGACACACAGTGACAGTGACACAGGTGACAATGACAATGTCACACCTGCAGCTCTCTGATTGTGCTCTGTGCCCGCCGCAGGCTCTCGGTGCACACAGTGACAGTGACACACACAGTGACAGTGACACACACACAGTGACACACACACACACAGTCACACACACACAGAGTGACACACACACACAGTGACACACACAGTGACAGTGTCACACACACACACACACAGTGACACACACACACAGTGACACACACAGGTGACAGTGTCACACCTGCAGCTCTCGGATGGTGCTCTGTGCCCGCCGCAGGCTCTCGGTGCACACAGTGACAGTGACACAGTGACACACACACACAGTGACACACACAGTGACACACAGTGACAGTGACACACACAGGTGACAGTGTCACACCTGCAGCTCCCGGATGGTGCTCTGTGCCCGCCGCAGGCTCTCGGTGCACACAGTGACAGTGACACAGTGACACACACACAGTGACACACACAGTGACACACACACAGTGACACACACACAGTGACACACACACAGTGACAGTGACAGTGTCACACCTGCAGCTCCCGGATGGTGCTCTGTGCCCGCCGCAGGCTCTCGGTGCACACAGTGACAGTGACAGTGTCACACACACACACAGTGTCACACACAGTGACAGTGACAGTGACAGTGACACAGTGACACACACAGTGACAGTGACACAGTGACACACACAGTGACACACACACAGTGACACACACACAGTGACAGTGACACACACACACACAGTGTCACACACAGTGACAGTGACAGTGACACACACACAGTGTCACACACACACACACAGTGACACAGGTGACAATGTCACACCTGCAGCTCTCTGATGGTGCTCTGTGCCCGCCGCAGGCTCTCGGTGCACAGTGACAGTGACAGTGACACACACACAGTGACACACACAGTGACACACACAGTGACAGTGACACAGTGACACACACAGGTGACAGTGACACACCTGCAGCTCTCTGATTGTGCTCTGTGCCCGCCGCAGGCTCTCGGTGGCCGAGCTGCAGCGCTGCCGCACCAGCGCCAGCTCCCGCCGGATGACGTCGTTCTCCTCGGCCTCCTGCGCCCGCGTCACCTGGCCCTGGGGACACAGGGACAGCAGGGACATTGGGGACAGCAGGGACACTGGGGACAGTGGGGACAGCGGGACATTGGGGACACTGGGGACAGTGGGGACAGTGGGGACATTGGGGACAGTGGGGACATTGGGGACAGCGGGGACATCAGGGACAGTGGGGACATTGGGACCATTGGGACACTGGGGACAGTGGGGACACTGGGGACAGTGGGGACAGCAGGGACATTGGGGACACAGGGACAGCGGGGACATTGGGGACATGAGAGTCTTTGGGGACACTTGGGGACATTGGGGACAGTGGTGACACCGGGGACATTGGGGACACCAGGGACACTGGGGACAGTGGGGACAGCAGGGACATTGGGGACACAGGGACAGCGGGGACATTGGGGACATTGAGAGTCTTTGGGGACACTTGGGGACATTGGGGACACTCCCATCTCCTGCGCCTGCCACACCTGGCCTTGGGGACAGTGGGGACACTGGGGACATGGGACATCGGGGTCTTTGGGGACATTGGGGATGTCAAGGACATCGGAGACATTGGGCACGCTGCGGACATTGGGGACACTGGGGACAGTGTCACCTCCTGTGCCTGTCACCTGGCCCTAGGGACACTGGGGACATTGGGGACATTGGGGACACTGGGGACATTGGGGACACTGTCACCTCCTGCCCACCAGGGCAGAGCCAGCGTGGCTGCGGTGGCACTGAGGGGACAGTGAGTGACACTGGGGGACACTGGGGTGACACCGGGACCACAGAATGGGCTTGGGGACAAGAGAAGGACACTGGGGACAGAGAGGTGACACCAGCCCTGGGAGGTGACATCAGGGGCAGGGAGGTGGCAATGACAAGGAGGTGACACCAGAGACAAAGTGCCACCAGCGCTGGGAGGTGACAATGGGGACACAGAGGTGCCACCAGCCCTGAAGGTGACACCAAGGGCAGGGAAGTGACAATGAGGACAAGGAGGTGACACCAGGGACAAAGTGCCACCAGCCCTGGGAGGTGACAACGGGGACAGGGAGGTGACAATGGGGACACTGAGGTGCCACCAGCCCTGGGAGATGACACCAAGGACAGGGAGGTGCCACCAGCCCTTCGAGGTGACAATGGGGACAGGGAGGTGACAATGAGGACACAGAGATGCCACCAGCCCTGGGAGGTGACACCGAGGACAGGGAGGTGACAATGGGGACAGGGAGGTGACACCAAGGACACAGAGATGCCACCAGCCCTGGGAGGTGACACCGAGGACAGGGAGGTGACACTGAGGACAGGGAGGTGCCACCAGCCCTGGGAGGTGACAATGGGGACAGGGAGGTGACAATGGGGACAGGGAGGTGCCACCAGCCCCGTGGGGACCTCCAGGGCCATCTGTCCCCTCCCCCATCCCAAACTCCTCCAATCGCTGCTTTTCACCCCCATTTACCCAAATCCCAAAATTCCCCAAAATTCCCCAAAAATCCCCCAAAAATCCCCAAAAATCCCCCAAAAATCCCCCCAAAATTCCCAAAAATCCCCCAAAAATCCCCCAAAATCCCCCAAAAATCCCCCAAAAATCCCCAAAAATCCCCAAAAATCCCCCAGATCCCACCCCGAGGTGCGCGGGAGCCTCCGGAGAAGCAGGAAAAAGAAATAAAAAAAGAAATAAAAAAGAAATAGAAAAGAAATAAAAAAGAAAAAAGAAATAGAAAAGAAATAGAAAAGAAATAAAAAAAGAAATACAAAAGAAATAAAAAAGAAATAAAAAAAGAAATACAAAAGAAATAAAAAGAAATAAAAGAAATAAAAAAGAAATAAAAAGAAATAAAAAAGGAATAAAAGAAATAAAAAAAGGAACCCAAAAGGCAGAGAAAGGGGCCCCGAGGCGGGGCCGGGGAGGCGAGAGGAGGAGCAGGAATTGGGTGGAAAAAAGGGGAAATCGGGCAAAAGGAGGCGGCCGTACCTGGATGAGGCGATCGGCCAGGGCCGCGCTCTCCTGAGGGGGGAGGGGACAGCGACAGAGCCAGGTCAGCGACAGCGACAGCGACAGCGGCGACAGCGGCGACAGAGGCACCCGCCAGCCCCTCCCCCACCCAGCCCGGAACGCCCGGAATTCCCCAAAATTCCCCGAAATTTCCCCAAATTCCCCCGGATCTGCGGAGGGTTGTGCGCGGAGAGCAGGGGGGTCACACAAAAAAAGGGGATTTGGACTCAAAATGAAGAGATTTTGACCAAAAAGGGAGATTTGGGCCAAAAATGAGATTTTTTGGCCCAAAAAAGGGGAGATTTTTGGCTCCAAATGAGGTGGGTTTTGCCCTAAAAGTGAAGATTTTGGCCCTAAAAGGGGAGATTTTGGCTGAAAAATGAGAGGTTTTGGCCCCAAATCAGGAGATTTTGTCTGATAAAGGGGAGATTTTGGCCCCAAATGAGATTATATCCAAAAAAGGGGAGATTTGGCCCCAAAAAAGGGAGATTTTGGCCCCCAAAAAAGAAGATTTTGGCCCAAAATGAGGAGATTTTGTCCAAATCAGGAGATTATGTTCGAAAAAGAGGAGATTTTTGCCTCAAATGAGATTTTGTCCCCAAAAGGGGAGATTTTGGCCCAAAATTGGCAGGACTTGACCTCAAAACGGGGATTTTATTCTCCAAGGGGAAGGATTTGAACTCAAAACGGGGAAATTTTTCTGGGGTTTTTCTGGGGTTCCAAGCAGTGTTTTGGGGTTTTTGAGGGTGTTTGGGGTTTTTGGGGGCTCCAAGCAGTGTTTGGTGTTTTCGGGATGGTTTAAGGGTTTTTTTGGGGTTCCATGCAGTGTTTTGCATTTTTTTGGGAGTCTTCGGGTTTTTTGGGGGGGTTCCAAGCAGTGTTTTGGGGTTTTTTTGGGGTTCCATGCAGTGTTTTGGTGGTTTTGGGGGGTGGTTGGGGTTTGTTTTTTGGGGTTCCATGCAGTGTTTTGGGGTTTTTTGGGGTTGTTTCAGGGTTTTTTTGGGTTCCATGCAGCGTTTTGGGGTTTTGGGGGGTTGTTTCAGGGGTTATTTTTGCATTCCATGCAGTGTTTTGGGGTTTTTTGGGGTTCCATGCAGTGTTTTGGGGTTTTTTAGGGTTGTTTCAGGGTTTTTTTGGGTTCCATGCAGTGTTTTGGGGGTTTTTTTGGGTCTTCAGGTTTTTTGGGGGGGTTCCAAGCAGTGTTTTGGGGTTTTTTTTGGGTCTTTGGGTTTTTTTGGGGGGGTTCCAAGCAGTGTTTTGGTGTTTTTGGGATGGTTTCAGAATTTTTTGGGGGGTTCCATGCACTGTTTGGGGTTTTTTGGGGGCATTTTTGGGTCCTCACCTTCTCCAGGGTCTCGATGCGCTGCTTCAGCAGCCGATTCTCGGAACGGAGCCGCTGAGGGGACAGAGGGGACAGAGGGACAGAGGGACAGAGGGGACAGAGGGACAGAGGGGACAGAGGGACAGAGGGACAGAGGGGACAGAGGGGACAGAGGGACAGAGGGACAGAGGGGACAGAGGGACAGAGGGACAGAGGGGACAGAGGGGACAGAGGGGACAGAGGGGACAGAGGGACAGAGGGACAGAGGGGACAGAGGGGACAGAGGGACAGAGGGGACAGAGGGGACAGGGGGACAGAGGGACAGAGGGACAGAGGGACAGAGGGGACAGAGGGGACAGAGGGACAGAGGGACAGAGGGGACAGAGGGGACAGAGGGGACAGAGGGGACAGAGGGACAGGGGGACAGAGGGGACAGAGGGGACAGAGGGGACAGAGGGGACAGAGGGACAGAGGGGACAGAGGGGACAGGGGGACAGGGGGACAGAGGGGACAGTGGGGACAGCGGGGACAGAGGGACAGAGGGACAGAGGGGACAGAGGGATTTAGCCAGGGAAGGGGGGAGGGGATGTCCCCAAGTGCCACTGACCCCGGGGACAGCCTGGGTGGCTCAGGGTGACCCCAGAGTGACTGGAAGTGTCCCCAGGCCAGCCCAGGCGTCCCCAGGTGTCCCCAGGTGTCCCCCAGGTGTCCCCCAGCTGTCCCCAAGATGTCCCCAGGTGTCCCCAGGTATCCCCAAGATGTCCCCAAGATGTCCCCAAGATGTCCCCAGGTGTCCCCCAGGTGTCCCCCAAGCGTCCCCAGGTGTCCCCCAGGTGTCCCCAGGTGTCCCCAGGTGTCCCCAGGTGTCCCCAGCCCGGTCTCACCTTGATCTCGATTTGCTCCTCCATCTCTTTGCTCTTGAGGGCGGCGTATTCCTTCTCCAGCCTGAGGGGACAGGGACACAGTGACAGTGACACAGTGACACACACAGTGACACACACAGTGACAGTGACACGGTGACAGTGACACACACAGTGACACAGTGACAGTGACACAGTGACAGTGACACAGTGACACGGTGACAGTGACACGGTGACAGTGACACGGTGACAGTGACACGGTGACACAGTGACAGTGACACAGTGACAGTGACACAGTGACACAGTGACACAGACGGTGACACGGTGACAGTGACAGTGACACAGTGACACAGTGACAATGACACAGTGACACAGTGACACAGTGACACAGTGAAACACAGAGTGACGGTGACACGGTGACAGTGACACAGTGACACAGTGACACAGTGACAATGACACAGTGACACACACAGTAACACAGTGACACAGTGACACAGTGAAACACAGAGTGACGGTGACACGGTGACAGTGACACAGTGACACAGTGACACAGTGACAGTGACACAGTGACAGTGACACGGTGACAGTGACACAGTGACAGTGACAATGACACAGTGACAGTGACACAGTGACGGTGACACAGTGACGGTGACACAGTGACGGTGACACAGTGACAGTGACACAGTGACACAGTGACGGTGACACAGTGACAGTGACACAGTGACAATGACACAGTGACAGTGACACAGTGACACAGTGACACAGTGACAGTGACACAGTGACAGTGACACAGTGACAATGACACAGTGACACAGTGACAGTGACACAGTGACAGTGACACAGTGACAGTGACACAGGGACACAGGGACAGTGACACAGTGACACAGTGACAGTGACAATGACACAGTGACACAGTGACAGTGACAGTGACACAGTGACGGTGACACAGTGACAGTGACATGATGACACAGTGACACACACAGTGACACACACAGTGACACAGTGACAATGACAGTGACACGGTGACAGTGGCAGTGCCCCGCTGACCTCTTCATCTTGCGCGGGTTGTATTTGACCTGGCAGGCGCGCAGGATCAGTTTGTCAGGGCAGGAGTCGAACTGGTGCGGGATCACCTTCTGGAAATACTGCGGGGAGGCACCCAAAAACGGGGAAATTCACCCCAAAAACGGGGAAATCAGGCCAAAAACGGGGAAATTCACCCCAAAAATGGGGAAATCAGCCCAAAAACGGGGAAATCACCCCAAAAACGGGGAAATCAGCCCAAAAACGGGGAAATCAGCCCCAAAAATGAGGAAATTCACCCCAAAAATGGGGAAATCAACCCAAAAACGGGGAAAATCAGCCCAAAAACGGGGGAAATCAGCCCAAAAATGGGGAAATTCACCCCAAAAATGGGGGAATCAGCCCAAAAATGGGGAAATTCACCCCAAAAATGGGGAAATTCACCCCAAAAATGGGGAAATCAGCCCAAAAATGGGGAAATTCACCCCAAAAATGGGGAAATCAGCCCCAAAAATGGGGGAAATCAGCCCAAAAACAGGGAAATCAGCCCAAAAATGGGGAAATCAGCCCAAAAACGGGGAAATTCACCCCAAAAATGGGGAAATCAGCCCAAAAACGGGGAAATTCACCCCAAAAATGGGGAAATCAGCCCAAAAACGGGGAAATCACCCCAAAAACGGGGAAATCAGCCCAAAAACGGGGAAATCAGCCCCAAAAATGAGGAAATTCACCCCAAAAATGGGGAAATCAACCCAAAAACGGGGAAAATCAGCCCAAAAACGGGGGAAATCAGCCCAAAAATGGGGAAATTCACCCCAAAAATGGGGGAAATCAGCCCAAAAATGGGGGAATCAGCCCAAAAATGGGGGAATCAGCCCAAAAATGGGGAAATTCACCCCAAAAATGGGGAAATCAGCCCAAAAATGGGGAAATTCACCCCAAAAATGGGGAAATCAGCCCCAAAAATGGGGGAAATCAGCCCAAAAACGGGGAAATCAGCCCAAAAATGGGGAAATCAGCCCAAAAACGGGGAAATTCACCCCAAAAATGGGGAAATCAGCCCAAAAAACGGGGGAAATCAGCCCAAAAATGGGGAAATCAGCCCAAAAACGGGGAAATCAGCCCAAAAATGGGGGAAATCAGCCCAAAAATGGGGAAATCAGCCCAAAAATGGGGGAATCAGCCCCAAAAACGGGGAAATCAGCCCAAAAACGGGGAAATCAGCCCAAAAATGGGGGAATTCAGCCCCAAAATGGGGGAAATCAGCCCCAAAATGGGGGAAATCAGCCCAAAAATGGGGGAATTCACCCCAAAAATGGGGGAAATCAGCCCAAAAACGGGGAAATCAGCCCAAAAAATGGGGGAAATCAGCCCAAAAACGGGGAAATCAGCCCAAAAATGGGGAATTCAGCCCAAAAACGGGGAAACCAGCCCAAAAATGGGGGAAATCAGCCCAAAATGGGGGAAATCAGCCCAAAAACGGGGAAATCAGCCCAAAAATGGGGAAATCAGCCCCAAAAACAGGGAAATCAGCCCAAAAACGGGGAAATCAGCCCAAAAATGGGGAAATCAGCCCCAAAACCAGGGAAATCAGCCCAAAAACGGGGAAATCAGCCCAAAAATGTGGAAATCAGCCAAAAAACGGGGAAATCACCCCAAAAATGGGGAATTCACCCCAAAAATGGGGAATTCAGCCCAAAAATGGGGAAATCAGCCCAAAAATGGGGAAAAATCAGCCCAAAAATGGGGAAAAATCAGCCCAAATCCATCCCATTGACCAAACCCACCCCAAATCCATCCCATAAATCGAACCCAACCCAAAACACCACCCCACTGACCAAACCCACCCCAAACCCACCCCGCTGACCAAACCCACCCCAAATGCACCCCAACCCACCCCAAACCCGTCCAATTCCAGTGACCGATCCCACCCCAAACCCACCTGACTGACCAAACCCACCCCAGCCCACCCCAAACACACTCAACCCCACCCCACAACTGATCCCACCCCAAACCCAACCCCACTGTCTGACCCCACCCCACTGACCAAACCCAAACCCACCCCACTGACCAAACCCACCCCACTGACTGAGCCCACTGACCAAATCCACCCCAAACCCGTCCAGCCCCACCCCACTGACCGACCCCACCCCAAACCCCACCCCAAATCTACCCCACTGACTGAACCAACCCCAAACACATCCCAAACCCACCCCATTGACCAAACCAGCCCCAAACCCACCCCGCTGACCAAACCCACCCAAACCTGTCCCACTTACTGACCCCACCCCAAATGCACCCCAACCCCACCCCAACCCCACCCCATGACCAATCCCACCCAAACCCCACCCCACTGACCAAGCCCACCCCACATCTACCCCACTGACTGAACCAACCCCAAACACACATCAAACCCACCCCAAACCCACCCCACCCCCACCCCGCTGACCAAACCCACCCCAAACCCGTCCAACCCCACTGACCGACCCCACCCCACTGACCCATCCCACCCCCCTGCCCGATCCCAGCCCAGCCCAGCCAGGCCAGGCCAGGCCGTACCTGGGACATGCCCTCCATGTCCAGCTGCACCAGCTCGGCCTGGTTGAACTGCAGCAGCGCCATCCCCACCCGGAACACGATCTCCAGCCCCTGCCGGCCACAGCGCCGCTGTCACCGCCACGGGGACAACAGGGACACCACAGGGACACCATGGGGACACCATGGGGACACCACCGCCACCGCGGGGACAGCACAGGGACACCAGGGACACCACGGGGACACCACGGGGACACCGCGGGGACACCACAGCCACAGCGTGTCACCACCGCCACTGCGGGGACACCGGGGACACCACGGGGACACCAGGGACACCATGGGGACACCACCGCCACCACGGGGACACCGCAGGGACACCAGGGACACCACGGGGACAGCACAGGGACACCAGGGACACCATGGGGTCACCACTGCCACCGCGGGGACACCAGGGACACCATGGGGACACCATGGGGACACCACTGCCACCGCGGGGACACCAGGGACATCACCGCCACCGCGGGGACACCACTGCCACAGCGTGTCACCGCCGCCACCGCGGGGACACCAGGGACACCACCGCCACCGCGGGGACACCACTGCCACCGCGGGGACACCACGGGGACACCAGGGACACCACAGGGACACCATGGGGACACCACCACCACCGCAGGGACACCGTGGGGACACCGTGGGGACACCGCGGGGACACCGCGGGGACACCACAGCCACAGCATGTCACCACCGCCAACATGTGTCACCACCGCCACCGCGGGGACACCGTGGGGACACCACGGGGACACCACAGGGGCACCACGGCCACAGCGCGTCACCACTGCCACCGTGGGGACACCATGGGAACACCATGGGGACACCACAAGGACACCCTGGGGACAGCACAGGGACACCATGGGGACACCACGGGGACACCACAGCCACAGCGCGTCACCACCACCACTGCGGGGACACCACGGGGACACCAGGGCCACCCTGGGGCTGCCTCAAGTCACCACTGCTACCCCAGGGCCACCTTGGGTCACCACAACCACCCCGGGGCTGCCTCAGGTCACCTCAGATCACCACGACCATCCTGGAACACCATGGCAACCCCGGAGCCACCTTGGGTCACTCCAGGGCCACCTCGTGTCATCCCAGATCACCACGGCCACCTTGGGGCCACCTCAGGTCATCCCTGCGTCACTTTGGACACCCCTGGGACCACCATGGTCACCCCTGGGGCCACCTCAGGTCACCCCAGGGTCACTTTGGACACCCCTGGGGCCACCATGGTCACCCCTGGGGCCACCATGGTCACCCCAGGGTCACTTGGATCAGTTCTGGGCCCACCACAGCCCCACCACTGCCACCCCTGGGACCACCTCAGGTCATCCCTGGGCCATTTAACCCAGTCCTGGGGCCACCACAGCACCCCTGGGGCCACCTTGGGCCATCCAAGAGTCACCTGACCCATCCCAGGGCCGCTTCTGAGGGGTTTGGTTCCACCTCAAACTCGTTTTTGGTTTCCACCCCAAAACCCATTCCTGAAGGGTTTGATCCACCCCAAACCCATTTTTGAGCGATTTGGTCCACCCCAAACTCATTTTTGAGGGGTCTGATGCACCCCAACGCATTTTTGGGAGGTTTGACCCACCCCAAACTGGTTTCTGAGGGATTCTGCCTCCCCCAAGCGCCGAGGCTGGGGCGCGCGGGGCCGGTTCGGGGCTACCTCGTACATGAAGATGTCGAAGACGCGCGTGGCCACGGGCAGGGGGAAGGTGGTGAGGAACAGGGTGAGGAACCACCCCAGATCCTGAGGGGTTTGATCCACCCCAAACCCATTTTTGATGCACCCAAACTGGTTTTGAGGGATTTGGTCCAACCCAAACTCATTTCTGAGGGACTTGGTCCAACCCAAACCCATTTTGGAGGGATTTTATCCACCCTAAACTCGTTTCAGAGGGATTTGGTCAAACCCAAACCCATCTTGGAGGAGTTTGATGAACCACAAATTCATTTCTGAAGGATTTGGTCAAACCCAAACCCATTTTTGATGAGTTTGATCCACCCCAAACCCATTTTTGAGCGATTTGGTCCAACCCCAAACTCATTTTTGAGGGGTCTGATGCACCCCAATGCATTTTTGGGGGGTTTGATCCACTCCAAACCCATTTCTGAGGGATCTGATCCAACCCAAACCCATTTCTGAAGGATCTGGTCCAACCCAAACTGGTTTTGAGGGATCTGATCCACCCTAAACCCATTTTTGGGGGGTTTGACCCACCCCAAACCCATTTTTGAGGGACTCTGCCTCCCCCAAGCGCCGAGGCTGGGGCGCGCGGGGCCGGTTCGGGGCTACCTCGTACATGAAGATGTCGAAGACGCGCGTGGCCACGGGCAGGGGGAAGGTGGTGAGGAACAGGGTGAGGAACCACCCCAGATCCTGAGGGGTTTGATCCACCCCAAACCCATTTTGGAGAGGTTTTATCCACCCTAAACTCCTTTCTGAGGGATTTGGTCAAACCCAAACCCATCTTGGAGGAGTTTGATCCACCCCAAATCCATTTTTGAGCGATTTAGTCAAACCCAAACCCATTTCTGAGGAGTCTGATCCACCCCAAACCCATTTTTGAGGGGTTTGATCCACCCCAAACTCGTTTCTGAGGGATTTGGTCCAACCCAAACTCATTTCTGAAGGATTTGGTCAAACCCAAACCAATTTCTGAGGGGTTTGATCCACCCCAAACCCATTTTTGATGCACTCAAACTGGTTTCTGAGGGATCTGATCCAACCCAAACTGGTTCTGAGGGATCTGGTCAAACCCAAACCCATTTCTGAGGGATTTGGTCAAACCTCAATCCCATTTCTGATGAGTTTGATCCACCCCAAACCCATTTTTGAGGGATTTGGCCCAACCCAAACCCATTTCTGAGGAGTTTGATGCACCCCAAACTCATTTCTGAGGGATTTGGTCAAACCCAAACCCATTTTTGAGGGATCTGATCCACCCCAAACCCATTTTTGGGGGGTTTGACCCACCCCAAACCCATTTTTGAGGGATCTGGTCCACCCCAAACCCATTTTTGAGGGATTCTGCCTCCCCCAAGCCCCGAGCCGGGGGGCGCGCGGGGCCGGTTCGGGGCTACCTCGTACATGAAGATGTCGAAGACGCGCGTGGCCACGGGCAGGGGGAAGGTGGTGAGGAACAGGGTGAGGAACCAGGACGAGGCGTACATGGAGGTCAGGAAGCTCTGCGAGCGGAAGTGCACGTTCAGCTCCGGCAGCTGCTCCTGCCGGGGGAAAAACGGGAATTTGGGGTCGGAGTCAGGGACAAAAAGGGGAAATTGGGGACAAAAATGGGAATTCGGGGTTGGATTGGGGGACAAAAAGGGGAAATTGGGGATAAAAACGGGAATTTGGGGATAAAAACGGGAATTTGGGGTTGGATTGGGGGATAAAAATGGGAAATTGGGGATAAAAAGGGGAAATTGGGGATAAAAATGAGAATCTGGGGATAAAAACGGGAATTTGGGGATAAAAATGGGAATTTGGGGTTGGATTTGGGGATAAAAAGGGGAAATTGGGGATAAAAATGGGAATTTGGGGATAAAAATGAGAATCTGGGGATAAAAACGGGAATTTGGGATAAAAAGGGGAAATTGGGGATAAAAATGGGAATTTGGGGATAAAAAGGGGAAATTGGGGATAAAAATGGGAATTTGGGGATAAAATTGGGAATTTGGGCTGGCTCAGATTTGGGGATAAAAACGGGAATTCAGGGATAAAAATGAGAATCTGGCGATAAAAATGGGAATTTGGGGTCGGATTTAGGGATAAAAATGGGAATTTGGGGTCGGATTCGGGAATAAAAAGGGGAATTTGGGGATAAAAACGGGAATTTGAGGTTGGACAAAACTGGGAATTCGGGGTCAGAATGTGGGGAAAAAAATAGGATTTTGGGGTCTGTCCCTGTCCCCATCCCTGTCCCTGTCCCACCCCTGTCCCCATCCGCTGGCTGTCCTGTCCCCATCCCGTCCTCAGCTGTCCCCAGGTGTCCCCAGGTGTCCCCTGGCTGTCCCCCAGATGCCCCCAGCTGTCCCCAGATGCCCCCAGATGCCCCCAGCTGTCCCCAGCTGTCCCCTGGCTGTCCCCTGGCTGTCCCCAGCTGTCCCCTGGCTCTCCCCAGCTGTCCCCCAGATGCCCCCAGGTGTCCCCAGCTGTCCCCAGGTGTCTCCAGGTGTCCCCAGCTGTCCCCAGCTGTCCCCAGATGCCCCCAGCTGTCCCCAGCTGTCCCCAGCTGTCCCCAGCTGTCCCCCAGCTGTCCCCTGGCTGTCCCCCAGGTGTCCCCAGGTGTCCCACCTGCAGCAGGAACTCGAACTGGTAGATGCAGAGCCCCAGCTCGGCCATGCTGGGTTTGAAGAGCTCGCGCAGCCGGTACTCCTGCATCAGCCGCACGAAGACGCTGAAGGCCTCCTCCTCGGGCATCTGCGGGGCACGGACAGCCGGGAATGCCAAAAAAAAACACCCCGGGAATGCCATCAGAACCCTGGGATTCACATCAGAACCCTGGGAATCCAAAAAACATCCCAGGAATTCCCATCAGAACCCCACAATTCCCATCAAACGCTGAAGGCCTCCTCCTCGGGCATCTGCGGGGCAGGGACAGCCGGGAATCCCAAAAAACACCCCAGGAATCCCATCAGAACCCCGGGATTCCCAAAAAACATCCCAGGAATTCCATCAGAACCCCAGGATTCCCAAAAATATCCCAGGAATGCCATCAGAACCCCCAGGAACCCCACCAGAACCCCAGGATTCCCAAAAACATCCCAGGAATCCCATCAGAACCCCAGGAATTCCCATCAGAACCCCAGAATTCCCATGGAAGTGACAGGATTCCCATCAAAATCCTGGAATTCCATCAGAACCCCAGGATTCCCAAAAACCCCTGGGAATTCCCATCAGAACCCCAGGAATTCACATCAGAAACCTGGATTCCCAAAAACATCCCAGGAATTCCCACCAGAACCCCAGAATTCCCATGGAAGTGACAGGATTCCCATCAAAATCCTGGAATTCCCACCAAATGCTGAGCACCTCCTTCTCTGGTGTCTGTGGGGCGGGAAGAGACCGGGATTCCCAAAAAAACCCAGCGATTCCCACAAAAACCCCAGGAATTCCCATCAAACCCCTGGGAATTCCCATCAAACCCCTGGGAATTCCCATCAAAACCCTGGGAATTCCCATCAAAACCCTGGGAATTCCCATTAGAATCCTGGAATTCCCGCGGAACTGATGGAATTCCCACCAAACCTCCCCCGTTCCCAGCAAAACCCTCAAAATTCCCATCAAATCCCAGGAATTCCCATCACAAAACCTCTGGAATTTCCACAAAAAACCCCTGGAATTCCCAGAAAACCCCCAGAATTCCCAGAAAACCCCCCAGAATTCCCAAAAAATCCCCGGAATTCCCACCTGCATCAGCAGCAGTCCCACGATGAAGGCGCTGCCCTGGCAATACCCAACCTCCCGATCCACCAGGGAATAGGCCTGGAAAAAATGGGGAAAATCCCAAAATTCCATGGATTTGGGGTCATAGCCCCTGCTCCAGACAGTCCTGGGAAAATGGGGAAAATCCAAAAAATTCCATGGATTTGGGGTCACAGCCCCTGCTCCAGACAGTCCTGGAAAAATGGGGAAAATCCCAAAAAATTCCATGGATTTGGGGTCACAGCCCCTGCTCCAGACTGTCCTGGGAAAATGGGGAAAATCCCAAAAAATTCCATGGATTTGGGGTCACAGCCCCTGCTCCGGACGTTCCGCGGGAGGGAAGCCCTGACCACGGAAATTGGGATTTTTTTTTTTGGGATGTGGCTGAAAAGTTGGGATTTAGATCCCCAAAAAACCATCGAGTTTTGGGTCAGAAATTCCAAATTAATGGGGAAGATGAGGTTGGGAATTTGGGGAGGAAAAGGCGAAAATCGGTGGTTCCAGGAATTTGAGATGGAACCCAAATCCCTCAAAATTTGGGATTGGACAAAATCCCTCAAAATTTGAGGTGGAATCCAAATCCCTTAAAATTTGGGGTGGAACCCAAATCCCTCAAAATTTGGGATTGGACAAAATCCCTCAAAATTTGGGCTAGGAACCAAATCCCCCCAAATTTGGGATGGAAACCAAATCCCTCAAAATTTGGGATGGAAACAAAATCCCTCAAAATTTGGGGTGGACCCCAAATCCCTCAAAAATGAGTTTGGGATGGAGCCAGAAATGAGTTTGGGGTGGTCCCAGCCTCTCCTGAGGCCTCTCCATCCCCACCCCACCCAAACTGGTGCCACCTTTGTGACGTTGAAGAGCATCTCCTGGCACTGTCCCAAATGTCCCCATGTCCCCAAAGCCGTGTCACCTTCATGACGTTGAGGAGCACCTCCTGACCCTGTTCCTGTCCCAGTGCCACCTCATGTCCCCAGATCTCTGTCACCCTCATGATGTTGAAGAGCATCTCCTGGCCCTGTCCCAAATGTCCCTGTGTCCCCAGATCTCTGTCACCTTCATGACGTTGAAGAGCACTTCCTGTCCCACCCCAGGCAGTGTCCCCATGTCCCCAGATCTCTGTCACCTTCATGACATTGAAGAGCACCTCTTGTCCCTGTCCCAAATGTCCCTGTGTCCCCAAGGCCATGTCACCTTCATGATGTTGAAGAGCACCTCCTGTCTCTGTCCCAGTGTCACCCCATGTCCCTACATCTCTGTCACCTTCATGACATTGAAGAGCACCTCTTGTCCCTGTCCCAAATGTCCCCATGTCCCCAAAGCCGTGTCACCTTCATGATGTTGAGGAGCACCTCCCGTCTCTGTCCCAGTGTCATCCCTGGGTCCCCATATCTCTGTCACCTTCATGACATTGAGGAGCACCTCCTGGCCCTGTCCCTGTCCCAAATGTCCCCAAGTCCCCATATCTCTGTCACCTTCATGATGTTGAAGAGCACCTCCTGTCCCTGTCCCAAGTGTCCCCATGTCCCCAGTTCTCTGTCACCTTCAAGATGTTGAAGAGCACCTCCTGGCCCTGTCCCAAGTGTCCCCATGTCCCCAGTTCTCTGTCACCTTCAAGATGTTGAAGAGCACCTCCTGGCCCTGTCCCTGTCCCACCCCAGGCAGTGTCCCCATGTCCCCAGATCAGTGTCACCTTCAAGATGTTGAAGAGCACCTCCTGTCCCACCTCAGATCCCTGTCCCTGTGCCACCCCATGTCCTCGTGTCCCTCGTGTCCCCAGAATCTTGATCATCTTAATGACATTGAGGAGCACCTCCTGTCCCTGTCCCAAGCATCCCCATGTCCCCAGATCTCTGTCACCTTCATGACGTTGAAGAGCACCTCCTGGCCCAGGCCCTGTCCCAAGTGTCCCCATGTCCCCATATCTCTGTCACCTTCATGACGTTGAAGAGCACCTCCTGGCCCAGGCTGTCCTGGCCCTTGAAGAAGTCGTGCTCGGGGTAGGTGCGGGCGATGTCGCGGCGGATCAGGCGCTCGCAGGGCGACGACATCCGCAGCAGCTCCGAGTACTGCGCCTTCAGCGGCAGCTCGGCCGCGCTGCACAGCAGCTGCCAGACGATGGCGCGGAAATGGTGCGGGATGCCCTTCCGGATCAGCTCCTGGGGACAGGGACAACCTCAGTGGGACCCCAAATGTGACCCCAAACCCCTAAATGTGACCCCAAACCCCAAACATGACCCCAAATCTGCTGCTCCAGGGCACAGCAGCTGCCAGACGATGGCGCGGAAATGGTGCGGGATGCCCTTCCGGATCAGCTCCTGGGGACACCGGGGACAATGGGGACAATGGGGACATCCCACTCTGTCAGTCTGACCCCAAACATGAACCCAAAGTCATCCCATTGACCCCAAACGTGACCCAAATCTGCTGCTCCAGGGCACAGCAGCTGCCAGACGATGGCGCGGAAATGGTGCGGGATCCCCTTCCGGATCAGCTCCTGGGGACAGGGACAACCTCAGTGGGACCCTAAATGTGACCCCAAACCCCTAAACGTGACCCCAAACTCATCCCATTGACCCCAAATGTGACCCCAAATGTGACCCCAAATCTGCTGCTCCAGGGCACAGCAGCTGCCAGACAATGGCGCGGAAATGGTGCGGGATGCCCTTCCGGATCAGCTCCTGGGGACACCGGGGACAATGGGGACCATGGGGACATCCCACTCTGTCAGTCTGACCCCAAACGTGACCCCAAAGTCCCATTGACCCCAAATCTGCTGCTCTAGGGCACAGCAGCTGCCAGACGATGGCGCGGAAATGGTGCGGGATGCCCTTCCGGATCAGCTCCTGGGGACAGGGACAACCTCAGTGGGACCCTAAATGTGACCCCAAACCCCTAAATGTGACCCCAAACCCCTAAATGTGACCCCAAACCCCTAAATGTGACCCCAAATCTGCTGCTCCAGGGCACAGCAGCTGCCACATGAAATGGCCTGGAAATGGTGCGGGATCCCCTTCTGGATCAGCTCCTGGGGACACCGGGGACAATGGGGACAATGGGGACAATGGGGACAATGGGGACAATGGAGACCATGGGGACCGTGGGGACAATGGGGACACCGGGGTCAGTGTGACCCCAACTGTGGTCAGAACACGGGACGATCAAACGGGTCCCCAGCCGTGTCCTCCTGTTGGACAAATCCATCCCAAAACGTGTCCAGCTGACCAAATGGGCCCCAAAATGTGACACAGGGGGACAAAGTCCACCCCAAAACAGGACAAATTGGAGAAATCCATCCCAAAATCCAACAGACTGGATAAATCCACCCCAAAACAGGACAAGTTGGACAAATCCACCCCAAAACACAACAAATTACACAAATCCACCCCAAAACTCATCCCACTGGACAAATTCACCCCAAAACACAACAAATTGGAGAAATCCACTCCAAACCCCAAAGAATTGGACAAAACCATCCCAAAACATGACAAACTGGACAGATCCATCCCAAAAACACGACAAACTGGAGAGTTTCACCACAAATTGGACAACTCCATCCCAAAACACAAGTCGGATAAATCCATTCCAAAACCCAATGAATCGGACAAGTTCATCCCAAAATACAACAAATTGGAGAATTTCACCATAAATTGGAGAAGTCCACCCCAAAACACAACAAATCAGAGAAATCCACTCCAAACCCCGATGAACTGGACAAATCCATCCCAAAATACAACAAATTGGACAAATACATCCCAAAACATGACAAACTGAACAAATCCATCCCAAGACACAACAAATTGGAGAAATCCATCCCCAAACTCATCCCATTGGATAAATCCACCCCAAAACACAACAAGTTGGAGAACTCTACTCCAAACCCCAAAGAATTGGACAAAACCACTCCAAAAGATGACAAACTGGACAGATCCATCCCAAAAGACGACAAATGGGAGAAATCCACTCCAAACCCCAATGAACTGGACAAATCCATCCCAAAAACACAATAAACTGGGCAGATCCATTCCAAAACCACCACAAACTGGACAAATCCATCCCAAAACACGACAAACTGGGCAGATCCATCCCAAAACACGACAAACTGGGCAAATCCATCCCAAAAACACCAGAAAATGGACAAATCCATCCCAAACATGACAAATGGGAGAAATCCACTCCAAACGCCAATGAGCTGGACAAATCCACCCCAAAATATGACAAATTAGATAAATATACCCCAAAACACGACAAATCAGACACATCCACCCCAAAACACCACAAATCAGACACATCCACCCCAAAACACCACAAATTGGACAAATCCATCCCAAAACACGACAAACTGGACAAATCCAGCTCAAAACACCACAAATTGGACAAATCCATCCCAAAAACACGACAAACTGGACAGATCCATCCCAAAAACACGACAAATCAGACACATCCATCCCAAAAACACCACAAATTGGACAATTCCTCCCCAAAACACCACAAATTGGACAAATCCACCCCAAAACACCACAAATTGGCCAATTCCTCCCCAAAGCCCGGGGCAGCGGCGTCACCTTGAGCAGCTTCTCCTTCTTCTTCCTCCACTCGTCCCACTCGTTGACGATGCGGCCCCAGAGGATCCAGGTGTCCTCCTCCAGGTGGCTGAGGTTGGAGGAGGCCGAGGAGCTGGACACCAGCGAGGAGCCGCTGTTGCGCCGCGAGCCGTTCACCGAGCGCATCGACTTGGAGTCGGCCTCCAGCAGCCTGGGGAGACCCCAAAGCTGACCCAAAACGCGCCCAGAGGGGCTGGGAGGGACCCCAAAATGTGCCCAGAGGAGGGGGGATTGGCCAAAAGTTGACCTGGAGAGAGTGATCCCAAACTGACCCCAAATTGACCCCAAACTGACCCCAAAACTGACCCCAAACTGACCCAAAATGTGCCCAGAGGAGGGGAGATTGACCTGAAGTTGACCTGGAGAGAGTGACCCAAAACTGACCCAAAATGGCCCCAGAGGAGGTGGGATTGACCCAAAATTAACCTGGAGGCAGTGAATCAAAATTGACCCCAAACTGACCCAAAATGGTCCAAAACTGACCCAAAATGGCCTCAGAGGAGGTGGGATTGACCCAAAATTAACCTGGAGGCAGTGAACAAAAACTGACCCCAAACTGACCCCAAACTGACCCAAAAATGACACCAA
This sequence comes from Phylloscopus trochilus trochilus, assembly GCA_016584745.2. Lineage (NCBI taxonomy): Eukaryota > Metazoa > Chordata > Aves > Passeriformes > Phylloscopidae > Phylloscopus > Phylloscopus trochilus. The sequence goes on along the minus strand of WQNJ02000481.1, from coordinate 7,658 downwards.
ACAGACCCAAAATGGCCCCAGAAGAGGTGGGATTGACCCAAAACTGACCCAAAAGAGAAGAGGGACCCAAAACTGACCCAAAATGTCCTCAAAGGAAATCGACATGAAACCAAAACCTGAGATATTCCCCCCAAAAATGGAGATATTCCCCCTAAAAATGGAGATATTCCTCCAAAAATGGAGATATTCTTCCAAAAATGGAGATATTCCCCCCTAAAAATGGAGATATTCTTCCCAAAAATGGAGATATTCCCCCAAAAATGGAGATATTCCCCCTAAAAATGGAGATATTCCTCCAAAAAATGGAGATATTCCTCCCAAAAATGGAGATATTCTTCCCAAAAATGGAGATATTCCTCCAAAAATGGAGATATTCCCCCTAAAAATGGAGATATTCTCCCCAAAAATGGAGATATTCCCCCAAAAATGGAGATATTCCTCCCAAAAATGGAGATATTCCCCCCAAAAATGGAGATATTCCCCCAAAAATGGAGATATTCCCCCCAAAATGGAGATATTCCTCCCAAAAATGGAGACATTTCCCCAAAAATGGAGACATTCCCCCCAAAAATGGAGATATTCCCCCCAAAAATGGAGATATTCCCCCAAAACTGGAGATATTCCCCCCAAAACTGGAGATATTCCCCCAAAACTGGAGATATTCCCCCAAAAATGGAGATATTCCTCCCAAAAATGGAGACATTTCCCCCCAAAATGGAGACATTGTCCCCAAAAATGGAGATATTCCCCCAAAAATGGAGACACTCCCCCCAAAAATGGAGATATTCCCCCCAAAAATGGAGACATTTTCCCAAAACTGGAGCTATTCCCCAAACCCACACAAACCCCACTGGAACTGAAGCTCCCTCACGGTTCTGCTCCTCCAGCTTGGCCAAAATACCCTCAGAAATGGAGATATTGTCCCAAAAATGGAGACATTCCCCCCAAAAACGGAGACATTCCCCCCAAAAATGGAGACATTCCCCCCAAAAATGGAGATATTCCCCAAAAATGGAGATATTCCCCAAAAATGGAGACATTCCCCCCAAAACTGGAGATATTCCTCCCAAAAATGGAGACATTCCCCCAAAAATGGAGATATTCCCCCCAAAACTGGAGACATTCCCCCAAAAAATGGAGACATTCCCCCCAAAAATGGAGACATTCCCCCAAAAATTGAGATATTCCTTCCAAAAATGGAGATATTCCACCAAAAATGGAGATATTCCTTCCAAAAATGGAGATATTCCCCAAAAATGGAGATATTCCCCCAAAAATGGAGATAATCCCCCAAAAATGGAGATATTCCCCCAAAAAGGGAGATATTCCCCCAAAATTGGAGATATTCCCCCAAAAATGGAGATATTCTCTCCAAAAACAGAGATATTTCCCCCCCAAAATGGAGATATTCCCCCAAAAATGGAGACATTCCCCCAAAACTGGAGATATTCCCCAAAGCCACTCGAAGCCCACTGGAGCTGAAGCTCCCTCACCGGTTCTGCTCCTCCAGCTTGGCCAGCAGCTCCAGCTCGTCGGGGCTCAGGTTCTCCGAGTCCGAGGTCGGGGACGCTCCGGGGCCCGAGGGCCCCTCATGGGACGAGGAGTCCGGGCTGGCGGCCGGAGAGGCCATGGCCGGCCTGGGCTCACCTGGGCACGCCAAAAACCCCCAGGTCAGCCCCAAAAACCCCCAGGTCAGCCCCAAAAACCCCCAGGTCAGCCCCAAAAACCCCCAGGTCAGCCCCAAAATCCCACACTTCAGCCCCAAAATCCCCCAGGTCAGCCCCAAAATCCCCCAGGTCAGCCCCAAAAACCCCCAGGTCAGCCCCAAAATCCCCCAGGTCAGCCCCAAAAACGCCCAGGTCAGCCCCAAAATCCCCCAGGTCAGCCCCAAAAACGCCCAGGTCAGCCCCCAAAACCCCCAGGTCAGCCCTAAAATCCCCAGGTCAGCCCCAAAAACGCCCAGGTCAGCTCCAAATCCAACACTTCAGCCCCAAAATCCCCCAGGTCAACCCCAAAAACCCACATTTCAGCCCCAAACCCCCACATTTCAGCCCCAAAATCCACACTTCAGCCCCAAATCCTGGGTTTGAGCCCCAAAAGCCCCCATTTCAGCCCCAAAAACCCCCACTTCAGCCCCAAATCCTGTGCTTCAGCCCCAAATCCCACATTTCAGCCCCAGATCCTGAGCTTCAGCACAAAATTCCCCAGTTCAGCCCCAAATTCTGGGTTCGAGCCCCGAAATCCAACATTTCAGCCCCAAATTCTGGGCTTCAGTACAGAATCCTGTGTTTGAGCCCCAAAACCCTGTGTTTGAGCACCAAAATCCCACATGTCAGCCCCAAAACCTCACATTTCAGCCCCAAATCCTGTGCTTCAGCACAAAATTTTGTGTTTGCACCCCAAAATCCCAAATGTCAGTCCCAAATCCCACATTTCAGCCCCAAATCCTGGGCTTCAGCACAAAATCCCCCACTTCAGCCCCAAATCTTGTATTTCAGCCCCAAATCCTGTGTTTGAGCCCTACAATCCCATATTTCTGCACCAAAATCAAGCATTTCAGCCCAAAAATCCAGTGTTATAGCACAAAATCCTGTGTTTGGGCCCCAAAATCCCACATTTCAGCCCCAAATCCCCCACTTCAGCCCCAAATCCTGTGTTTCAGCACAAAATCCCATGTTTGAGCCCCAAATTCCCACATTTCCACACCAAAATCCCCCATTTCAGCCCCAAATGCCCATTTCAGCCCCAAATCCTGTGTTTCAACCCAAAAAATCCAGTGTTTTAGCACAAAATCCTGTGTTTGGGCCCCAAAATCCCCCATTTCAGCCCCAAATCCCCCATTTCAGCCCCATTTCTCCACCATTTCCCCTTTTCCCTCCTTTTCTACCTTTTATTCCCCATTCTTCTTTTTCCATTTTTTCCCCTTTTTCCCTCCCCTTTCCCACATTTTCCCCCTTTTTTCCCCATTTTTTCCACCCCTTCCCCCCATTTTCTGCCATTTCTTGAAACCAATTTGTGCCTTTTCCCCCCAATTTCTGCCCCACTTTGGAATTTTTTTCCTTCTTTTTCCTCCCCCTCCCAAAAGTTCCCCAAAACAGGGATTCTGCCCCAAACCCAGCAGCGATTTTTGCACTTCCCACGGAGCACAAACCACACAAAACTCCACCGTTTTCCCCCAAAATCCCAATTAAAGGATGAAAAAAACCACAAAAAATTAAAAAAATGATGGATTCAACCCCAAATATCCCCGTGGGATGATCCAGAATTGGTAAAAAAAGGAAAAAAAAATGGATAAAAATGGGTTAAAATCCCAGATTTTGCTGACACTGAGGAAAACCAGGTGGGAATTTTCAATCCCCTGAATTAAAAATGACCAAAAACGGGGGGAAAAAATAAAATAATCAATTTAGCACCAAAACGGAGCCCCCCCAGTGCAGCCACCTGCTTTCCCAAATTTGGGATTTTTTGGGAAAACTCCCCAAAAAAGCCAGTGGGGGAGGGGAATTTTGTATTTTTTCTGGTGTGGAATTGGGTGAAAAAGCCCAAAAATGGAATTTTTCACCAAAATTGTGGCTTCCCCCTCCCATCCAGGCTGGGAAAAAACCCCAGCGGGAGGGGAATTTTGGGGGAAAAAGGTGGGAATTGGTGAAGGGCTGAGTGACAGCTCCCAACAAAGCCAAAATCCCGGGATTTCAGCCCAAAGAGGAGGCGGGGAACCCAAAATCCTTCCCCAAAATTGGGGGGTCAAGGAGGGGAAAATCCTCCCCAAAATAAAGATTTGAGGATGGATTTGGGGGGGGGGGGGGGTGTTTGGTTTTTAATTCTTTTTGGTTTTAACCAAAATCTTGGGATTTGAAGGGAAAAGGGAGCCCAGAGAGGCCCAAAATGGGGAAAAATCCCAAATCCCCCCCTCAGAGCCTGGGGGGGGGGAGGGATTTGACCCCAAAAATCCCCAAAAGTGGGGGCGTCACCCCTAAAAAAACCCACAAAAGGGGTCAGGCCCCAAATAAAACAACCCAAAAAGGGGGAGTTTGAGACCCCACCCCCCAAAAAAAAAACCCACAAAGGGGGGGAACACCAAGACCCCCAAAAAGGGGGGGCTGACCCCAAACCCCCTCAAAGAGAGGAGACCCCAAAACCCCACAAAAGGGGGGGGTCAGGAAAAAACAAAAAAACCAAAAAAAAACCCCAAAAAAACCAACGAAGGGGGGTGACCCTAATATCCAAAAAGAGCAGGGTCGGCCCAAAAAAATCCCCACAAAGTGGGGTGACCCCAGACCCCCAAAAGGGGCCCCCAAAAGGGGGGAGACCCCAAAACCCCACACAAAGGGGGGGTGACCCCAAACCCCCCAAAATGGAGGTGACCCCAAAACCCCACACAAAGGGGGTTCACTCCAAATCCCCTCACAAATGAGGCGACCCCGAACCCCCCTCAAGAGGGGTGGTCCCAAGACCCCCCCACAAAGGGAAGGTCACTCCGAAGGCCCCTCAGGGCTGTTCCCCCCTCACACAAAAAGGGCGGGAACGCCCCCACCCCCATTGCGGGGGTCACCCCCATTTCTCCCCTCAGGGGGGCGATGCCCCGCCCCTCCATCCCCCTCACCCCTGAAGGGGGGACACCTCCATTGTTCAATGACAGCCCCCGCTTTGCCCCCTCCGGCCCCTCCTACCTGCGGTCCGTGGCCATGGCGACCCCCGGCCGCCCCTCGGGGGGGCTCCGCGCCGTCCCCCCCTCACCGGGAGCCCCGCGCCCGCCGCCATCGAGGAGCCGCCGCCGCCGCCCCGGCCGGCGCTGACTGACAGCGGGTCCGCCCTGCGCCCAATCAGCGCTCGAGTTCCGCGTCTGGGCCCGCCCACCCGCCGCGTCTTCGCCAATCACGAGGGGCAGCTGCAGTGACAAGCCCCGCCTGCCGCTACCCTAACCAATGGAATTGCTCAATTGAGTTGATGGGCAGCGCGTTTATCCAATGAGAACCAACGAGATGCCTGTCACCCACACCCTCGTGAGAAGCGGTGGGAAGCCGTGTGGAAGAGACGAATGGCACCCTCAGGTGCGGACCGGTGGGAAGCGTGTGGGAACCGACGAATGGCAGGCTCAGGTGGTGCGGATGATTTGATGGGTAAAACAGCCAATCAACTGCCACCTCTCGCGTGGAGTGGCACCTGGCTGACAGGGAGAGGACAAGAAGCCCCGCCGCTCCACCTGAAGGCTTAGATGTGATTGACAGGAGTCTCGGCCAATTGCACGGTAGAAGCTGCTGAGACAGCCAATGGAAGCTCGGGTACGAGGCGGAGTCCCACCCTCCGGCCCTCGGCGCTGGTCCCGTCCACCTGGGGAGATTCGTGACTTCTATTGGCTGGTGGCGATGATGGGACAGGCGGCTCCTCCTATGGGATGTCGAGGAGCCGTGTGGGGAAGGGGGAGAGGCGCCACTGGAGACCCCAGGGATGGGAGAGAGCGGTGAGGGGTCATTCGGGATGGACTGAGGATCGCTCATTCCCTCAGGGATCTGAATCTGGGAATGCCCAGGGATGGCGTGAGGGGCTCCCTCATTCCCTCAGGGATCTGGGAATGCCCAGGGATGGGGTGAGGGCTCCCTCATTCCCTCAGGGATCTGGGAATGCCCAGGGATGGGGTGAGGGCTCCCTCATTCCCTCAGGGATCTGGCAATGCCGGGGATGGGGTGAGGGGTCCCTCATTCCCTCAGGGATCTGGAAACGCCCAGGGATGGGGTGAGGGCTCCCTGTTCCTCCAAACATCAGGAATTCCACCACTTTTCCCCGTTCTTAACAGGAAAACTTCCACATTCTGTCCGCATGTGACATATCCCAGCTCTCCCAACCGATTCTCTTTTCCAGACTCGATTCCTTTCATCTCCTGATTCTTCTTTATTTTGCTTTGTTTCCCAGTTTCCAGAAATTCCTGGCAAACCTCATCCTGGAGCGCCAAATGTTCTGGCTGGGGCTGGTCAAGCACAAGGATGGCAACCGAAAGTTGCCTTAAGCGCCTCGTTTTTGGCACAAATTACTCCCCAAAAATCCGAAACTTAGAGGAGATTTTTTGGTTACATTTCCCCTCAAAATCAGCTTTTTGCTCACTCAGCCCCCATTTTTTTCCCCCCAAAAAAGGCTCAAAAGCCTCATTGGCGCATCCATGGGCTCTGGGTTGGTGCTTAAAATCCGCGCTGGCACCGGAAAAATTCCCGCCCTTTTCCCCTCACCTTTCCCTCCCTTTTCCCCTCACCTTTCCCTCCCTTTTCCCCTCACCTTTCCCTCCCTTTTCCCCTCACATTTCCCGCCCTTTTCCCCATCACCTTTCCCTCCCTTTTCCCCTCACCTTTCCCACCCTTTTCCCCTCACATTTCCCTCCCTTTTCCCCTCACATTTCCCTCCCTTTTCCCCTCACCTTTCCCACCCTTTTCCCCTCACATTTCCCGCCCTTTTCCCCTCACATTTCCCTCCCTTTCCCCCTCACATTCCCCACATTTTTCTACCTCAGGTTTGCCACCCTTTTTCCCCTCACATTTCCCTCCCTTTTCCCCTCACATTTCCCTCCCTTTTCCCTCACATTTCCCGCCCTTTTCCCCTCACATTTCCCGCCCTTTTCCCCTCACATTTCCCGCCCTTTCCCCCTCACATTTCCCTCCCTTTCCCCCTCACATTTCCCTCCCTTTTCCCCTCACATTTCCCGCCCTTTTCCCCTCACATTTCCCGCCCTTTTCCCCTCACCTTTCCCGCCCTTTTCCCCTCAACGTTTCCCTCCCCTTTTCCCCTCACCTTTCCCTCCCTTTTCCCCTCACATTTCCCTCCCCTTTTCCCCTCACATTTCCCGCCCTTTTCCCCTCACATTTCCCTCCCTTTTCCCCTCACGTTTCCCACCCTTTTCCCCTCACATTTCCCTCCCTTTTCCCTCACGTTTCCCTCCCTTTTCCCCTCAACATTTCCCTCCCTTTTCCCCCTCACATTTCCCTCCCTTTTCCCCTCACATTTCCCTCCCTTTTCCCCTCACCTTTCCCGCCCTTTTCCCCTCACGTTTCCCGCCCTTTCCCCCTCACCTTTCCCTCCCCTTTCCCCTCACATTTCCCTCACTTTTCCCCTCACATTTCCCTCACTTTTCCCCTCACATTTCCCGCCCTTTTCCCCTCACGTTCCCGCCCTTTTCCCCTCACGTTTCCCGCCCTTTTCCCCTCACGTCATTTGGGGAATTTGGGGGCATTTGGGGTTATTTTATGGGGTTTGAGGTTATTTTGGGGGCATTTGGGATCAATTTTGGGGAGAATTTGAGATCATTTAGGGGGAATTTTGGGGAATTTGGGGTCATTTGGGATCACTTTGGGGCCGTTTGGTGTCACTTTCCCTCCTTCAGACGCCTCTGGACTCCCCCAGCTCCCGAGCGAAATTTGGATTAAAAACCACCAAAAAACCACCAAAATCCACTGGATTTTTGTAAATTTTGATGATTTTTTAACAAATCTTTCCCCCAAAATCCCCCCCAAACCCCCGGGGCGCTCAGCAGCTGCCGGGTTTCTCACAGATCCAGCGGTGCAGCTCCTCGCAGCGCTCGCTCACCCAGAGCCCCTTGGGGCCCAGGGCGCCGCAATCCCTTCTGCTCCCGCTCGGTCTGCGGAGCCCAAATGTCCCAAAATCTGGGGAGAAAA
>WQNJ02000480.1:0-78882 GCA_016584745.2 Phylloscopus trochilus trochilus | reverse complement strand
GAGATTTTGGGAGGGGTTGAGGGAATTTGGAGATTTTTGGGGGATTTTGGGGAAAATGGGGGGATTTTGGGGGGGTTTTTGGGGGGGTTGGGGGATTTTTGAGGATTTTTTGGGAATTTTGGGTATTTTTTGGGGGATTTCGGGGATTTTGTGGGATGTTTTTGGAGGATTTTTGGGGGGAAATAGGAGGATTTGGGGGAGAAAATGGGATTTTTGGGGAGATTGGGAGGGTTTGGGGAATTTTGGGGGAATTTTGGGGATTTGGGGGGGATTTTTGGGGGGATTTTGGGGATTTTTGAGGGGTTTTGGGTGGAATTTGGGGATTTTTTGGGGGATTTAGGGGGATTTTTGGGGGGAATTTGGGGATTTTAGGGGATTTGGGAGGGGGAGGGGCAGCCCCAGAGCACGGCTGGCCTGGGGGGGGGAGGGGAAATTTTGGGGGGAGGAGGGGAAATTTGGGTGGGGGTTGGGAAAAATTTTTAGGGATTTTTGGGGGTTTGGGGGGATTTTGAGGGATTTTTTAGGGATTTTTGGGGATTTTTGAGGGATTTTGGGGGGATTAAGGGGGGATTTTGGGGAAAATGGGGGGATTTTGGGGAGATTTTGGGGGATTTTTGGGGATTTTGGAGATTTTTGGGGGGATTTGGGGCAAAATTGGGGGAGATTTAGGGATTTTTGAGGGGTTTTGGGGGGATTTAGGGGGATTTTGGGGGGAATTTGGGGATTTTTGGGGGGATTTTGGGGATTTTGGGGGGGTTGGGAAAATTTTTGAGGAATTTTTGGGGGGTTTGGGGGAGAAATTGGGGATTTTTGGCGGGATTGGGAGAATTTGGGGGAATTTTGGGAATTTAGGGGGGATTTGGGTGGATTTTGGGATTTGTGGGGGGAATTGGGGGGATTTTGAGGGATTTTTTTGGAATTTTGGGGATTTTTGGGGGGATTTTGGGGAAATTAGGGGGGGTTGGGAAAATTTTGAGGGATTTTTGGAGGATTCAAGGGGGATTTTGGGGATTTTTGAGGATTTTGGGGGATTTTTTTGGGATTTTGGGAGCGTTGGGGGGAATTTTTGGGGGGTTTGGGAAAAATTTTGAGGGATTTTTTGGGGGGTTTGGGGGAGAAATTGAGGATTTTGGGGGAATTAAGGGGGGATTTTGGGGATTTTGGGGGATTTTGGGGGATTTTTTTTGGATTTTGGGGATTTTTGGGGGGATTTTGGGGGATTTTTGGGGGATTTGGGGGGGATTTGGGAAAAATGGGGGGATTTTGGGGGAAATTCGGGGATTTTGGGGGGGATTTTTGAGGATTTTGGGGGGGTTTGGGGAAAAATGGGGGATTTTGGGGGGCTTGGGGAGGATTTGGGGGATTTGGGGGATTTTTGAGGGGTTTGGGGGATTTTGAGGGATTTTTGGGGGATTTTGGGATTTTGGGGGGGTTGGGAAAATTTTGAGGAATTTTTGGGGGGTTTGGGGGAGAAATTGGGATTTTTGGCAGGATTGGGAGAATTTGGGGGAATTTTGGGGATTTAGGGGGATTTGGGTGGATTTTGGGATTTGTGGGGGGAATTGGGGGGATTTTGAGGGATTTTTTTGGAATTTTGGGGATTTTTGGGGGGATTTTGGGGAAATTAGGGGGGGTTGGGAAAAATTTTGAGGGATTTTTGGAGGATTCAAGGGGGATTTTGGGGATTTTTGAGGATTTTGGGGGATTTTTTTGGGATTTTGGGAGCGTTGGGGGGAATTTGGGGGATTTGGGAAAAATTTTGAGGGATTTTTTGGGAATTTTGGGGGAGAAATTGGGGATTTTGGGGGGATTGGGAGGATTTTGGGGGGAATTTGGGGGATTTTGGGGGATTCAGGGGGGATTTGGGAAAATTTAGGGGGGTTTTGAGGGATTTTTGGGGGATTTTGGGGATTTTTTGGGGAGTTTGGGGGGATTTTGGGAGGATTTGGGGGGATTTGGGGGGATTTTTTGTGGGATTTTGGGGGGCTTGGGGAGGATTTGGGGGGATTTTGGGGAGAATTTGGAGGGATTTTGAGGGATTTTTGGGGAATTTTGGGGATTTTTGGGGGGATTTTGAGGGATTTTTTGGGAATTTGGGGATTTTTGGGGGAATTTGGGGGGGGTTGGGGGGGAAATTGTGGGATTTTGGGGGATTCAGGGGGATTTGAGAAAATTTGGGGGATTTTGGGAGGAAATCGGAGGATTTTTGGGGGAATTTGGGGATTTTGGGGTGGATTTTGGGGGGTTTGGGGAGGATTTGGGGGATTTGGGGGGATTTGTGGGGGATTTTTGGGAGGTTTGGGAAAATTTTGAGGGATTTTTGGGTGATTTTGGGAATTTTGAGGGGATTTGGGGGAATTTGGGAGAATTCTGGGGGGTTTGGGGGGGATTTTGGGGAGAATTCGAGGGGATTTTGGGGGATATTTGGGGGATTTTGGGGGAATTAAGGGGGAATTTTGGGGATTTGGGGGAATTTGAGGGATTTTGGGGGGATTTTGGTGATTTTTGGGGAGTTTTGGGGAGGATTTGGGGGGATTTTGGGGAGATTTGGGGGATAATTGTGGGATTTGGGGGGGATTTTGGGATTTTTGGAGGGTTTGGGGGGGATTTTGGGGAAAAATGGGGGGGTTTAGGGGGGGTTGGGGGGGATTTTTTGGGGATTTTGGAGGAATTTCGGGGATTTAGGAGGAAATTTGGGAAAATTCTGGAAGGTTTTGGGTGGATTTGGGGGAATTTTGGGGAAATTAGGGGGGTTGGGAAAATTTTGAGGGATTTTTGGGGAAAATCGGGGTATTTTGGGGGGAATTTTGGGATTTTGGGGAATTTAGGGGGGATTTGGGGAAAATTTTGGGGGGTTTTGGGGGAATTTGGGGAAAAATGGGGGGATTTTGGGGAGAAATCGGGGGATTTTGGGGGAATTTTGGAGATTTTTGGAGGATTTGGGAAAGTTTGGAGGGATTTTGGGGCGATTTTGGGGGGATTTGGGGGTTTTTGGGGGGAATTTTTGGGGAATTTTGGGAATTTTGGGGCTTTTGGGGGAGATTTTGGAGATTTTTGGAGGATTTGGAAAGTTTTGAGGGATTTTTGGGGGATTTTGGGGATTTTTGGGGGATTTTTGGGGGAATTTGGTGGAATTTTGGGGCGATTTTGGGGAAAATCGGGGGGGGGCACTAACGGGGTTCTAATTAATTAATCGCCCGGGGGTTAATTAATTAATTACCGCTAATTAACTCCTTACCTCCCGCCGCAGCTCCTCCAGCGAGGCCGCCAGGACCCCCCGGGGCCGCCCCTCCCCCCCTGCCCCTCCCCCCCCTGCCCCTCCCCCACCCGGGGGCGGGGCTGACCCAGAAGGGCCGGGCGGGGTGGGGGAGGGGCGGTGGGGGGAGGAGGGGGAGGGGGAGGGGGCGGGGCCCCAAAAAAGGCGGGAAACTGAGCTGGGGGGGCGGGGTCAGGAAAGGGGGCGGGGTCAGGAAAGGGGATGGGCCAGGAAAATGGGCGGGGTCAGAAAAGGGGGCGGGGTCAGAAAGGGGTGAAGCCAGAAAATGGGCGGGGTCAGAAAAGGGGAGGAGCCGGGAAAATGGGCGGGGTCAGAAAATGGGCGGGGCCAGAAAAGGGGGCGGGGTCAGGAAAGGGAGGTGGGGCCAGAAATGGGCGGGGTTAGAAAATGGGGGCGGGATCAGAAAAGGGGGAGGGACCAGGAAAGGGGGTGGAGTCAGAATATGGGGACAGAAAAGGGGGTGGAGCCAGAAAATGGGGCGGGGCCAGAAAAGGGGGCGGGGGCAGAAAATGGGCGGGGCCAAAAATGGGAGGGGCCAGAAAATGGAGCGTGGTCAGAAAAGGGGGAGGAGCCAGGGAAAGGGGCAGAGTCAGGAAAAGGGGCGGGGCCAGAAAACGGGGACAGAAAATGGGCGGGGCCAGAAAATGGGCGGGGCCAGAAAAATGGGAGTGGCCAAAGGGGGAGGGGCCAGGAAAATGGGGCGGGGCCAGGAATGGGAGTGGCCAGGAAAATGGGCGGGGTTAGAAAAGGGGCGGGGCCAAATAGGGAGGGGAGAGGGGAGAGAGAGGCAAAAATAATAAATTTTAATTAACCCCAAAATTTGCCGAAATAATTGAAATCAACCCAAAAATGATCAAAAATCGGCCCCGAAATCATTGGAAATGACCCCAAAATCAGCGGAATTAACCCCAAAATCATCGCAAATCACCCAAAATCACCCAAAAAATTGAAAATGAACCCAAAATTGACCAAAAATGACCAAAAATCGGCAAATTCGACCCCTAAATCATTGAAAATGACCCCAAAATCACCGGAATTAACCCCAAAATCACCCAAAATCACCCAAAAAATTGAAAATAAACCAGAAATGACCAAAAAATGACCAAAAATCGGCAAATTCGACCACAAAATCGGTGGAAATCACCCCAAAATCACGGAAAATGACCCCAAAATCAGCCGAAAAATTGAAAATAAAAGCCAAAATAACCCCAAATAACCCAAAATAACCCCAAATCGACCCCAAAATCAGCAAAATCCACCCCAAAATCACCGGAATTAACCCCAAAATCATCAAAAATGACCCAAAAATCACTGAAAATCACCTCAAAATAAACCCAAAATGACCCCAAAATCACCCGAAATAATTGAAAATAAAACCCAAATAACCCAAAATAACCCCAAAATCAGCAAAATCGACCCCAAAATCACTGAAAATGACCCCGAAATGACCCCAAAATCACAGTAAATCACCCCAAAATCAGCCCAAAATCACCCCAAAAAGAATTGAAAATAAAACCCAAAATACCCAAAAATCAACCCCGAAATCCCTGAAAATGACCCCAAAATCAGCGGAATTAACCCCGAAATCATCAAAAATCACCCAAAATGACCCAAAATCACCCCAAAAAATTTGAAAAGAAACCCCAAATCGACCCCAAAATCGCCAAAATCCAGCCCAAAATCAGCGGAAATGACCCAAAATTCCACCAAATCCCCCAAAATTCCCCCAAAATTTCCCAAATTTCCCCCAAAATCGCCCAAAATTCCCTCAAATCTCTGAAATTCGCCCAAAATTCCCGAAATTCTCTTCAAATTCCCCCAAATTTCCCGGATTTCCCCAAATTTCCCCCAAATTCCTTCAAATTTCCCCCCAAAATCGCCAAAATTCCCTCAAATCCCCCCAAAATTCCATCGATTTCCCCCAAAATTCCAAAATTTCCGTCAAATTCTCCCAAATTCCCCCAAATTCCTTCAAATTTCCCCCAAAATCGCCAAAATTCCCGCAAATCTCCAAAAATTCCCAGAAAATTCCTAAAAATTCCCCCCAAAATTCCCCAAAATTCCCCAAATTTCCCCCAAATTCCCTCAAATTCCCCCAAATCTCGGAAAATTCCCCGAAAATTCCTTCACATTCCCTCAAAATTCCCCCAAATTTCTGGAATTTCCCCAAATTTCCCACAAATTCCTTCAAATTCCCCCCCAAAAATCACCAAAATTCCCTCAAATTTCCAAAAATTCCCAGAAAATTCCTAAAAATTCCCCCCAAAATTTCCCGAATTTCCCCAAATTTCCCCCAAATTCCTTCAAATTCCCCCCAAATCTCGGAAAATTCCCCAAAAAATCCCCGAAATTCCCTTCACATTCCCATAAAATTCCCCAAATTTCCCAATTTTCCCCCAAATTACTTCAAAATTTCCCCTAAAATCACCAAAATTCCCTCAAATCTCCAAAAATTCCCAGAAAATTCCTAAAAATTCTACCCAAAATTCCCCAAATTTCCCCCAAAATCCTTCAAATTTCCCCCAAATCTCAGAAAATTCCCCGAAAATTCCTTCATATTCCCCAAAATTCCCCAAATTTCCGGAATTTCCCCAATTTTCCCCCAAATTCCTTCAAAATTCCCCCCAAAAATCGCCCAAATTCCCTCAAATCTCCAAAAATTCCCAGAAAATTCCTAAAAATTCCCCCCAAAATTCCCCAAAATTCCCCAAATTTCCCCAAAATTCCTTCAAATTCCCCCCAAATCTCGGAAAATTCCCCGAAAATTCCCCAAAAATTCCTTCACATTCCCCCAAAATTCCCCCAAATTTCCGGAATTCCCCAAAATTTCCCAAAATTCCCCCAAATTCCTTCAAACTCCCCCCCAAAATCGCCCAAAATTCCCTCAAATCCCCGAAAATTCCCTCAAATTCCCCCAAAATTCCCTCAAATCCCCAAATTTCCCCCAAATTCCTCCCAATCCCCCCCGAATTTCCCTCAGATTTCCGAAAATTCCCAGAAAATTCCCTCAGATTTCCCCAAAAATCCCAAATTTTTCCCCAAATTCCCCTCCCCTCCCCCCCCCCCTCGGTACCGCAGCGCCTCCATCGCTTCCGGGGGGCGGGGCAAAGTCCGAAGGTCCGCGGTGACGTCATGGGGGCGTGGTTTTGGAGGAAAGCCACGCCCCTTGGCGGGGATTGGCGGGAAATCGGGGTTTTGGCGGGAAAAAACTCGGGGGTTTGGGGGTTTAAAAATAAATTTGGGGATTTTAACCCCAAAATTTGGGGATTTGGGGGGAAAATTGGGAATTTGGGGTCAGAAATTGAGAATTTTTGGGAAAAAATGAGAATTTTGGGGAAAAATTTGGGAATTTGGGGGGAAAAATTGGGAATTTGAAGGGGAAAATTGGGAATTTGAAGGGGAAAATTGGGAATTTGGGGGGGGGAATTTGGGAATTTTGGGGAAAATTGGGAATTTGGGGGGGAAATTGGGAATTTTGGGGGAAAAATTGGGAATTCTGAGGGGAAATTGGGAATTTGGGGGTAAAATTGGGAATTTGGGGGTAAAATTGGGAATTTGGGGGGAAAAAATGGGAATTTGGGGGGAAAAAATGGGAATTTGGGGGAAAAATGGGGAATTTGGGGGGGAAATGGGAATTTGGGGGGAAGAATGGGAATTTTAATCCCAAATTTGGGGATTTTAAGGCCAAAATTGGGAATTTGGGGCCAAAAAAGGGGAATTTGGGTCCAAACCCGGGGAGTTCGATCCAGTCCTGAGCCTTTTTAGGCCCAAATTCCCGATTTTTAGACCCAAAAATCCCCAAACTCCTCATTTTCGGACCCCAAATCCCGATTTTTAAACCCCAAAATCCCGATTTTTTAGATCCAAAATCCCGATTCTTTTAGGCCTCAAAGCCGCAGTGCACCCTGGGATAGCGCCGGCCCCGTCTCCTAGCAACGCCAAGCCACGCCCCCATAACCGAAACCACGCCCCCAGCAACCGCCACGCCGCCATTTTACCTCCCAGCCACCCCATTCCCGCCCTTTGCCCGTCACCTAGCAACAAACCACGCCCTCAGTGATAAGCCACGCCTCTTTTTGCGTCGTCTCCTAGCAACGCGCTCCCCCAGCGATAAGCCACGCCTCTTTTTGCGTCGTCTCTTAGCAACGCGCTCCCCTCAGCGATAAGCCACGCCTCTTTTTGCGTCGTCTCCTAGCAACGACCTCTCCCAGCGATAAGCCACGCCTCTTTTTGCGTCGTCTCCTAGCAACGAGCTCCCCCGGGATAAGCCACGCCTCTTTTTTGCGTCGTTTCCTAGCAACCCGGCCGTTATCCGGGTCCCGGCGTGACGTCACTTCCGCCGCGGAGGAAGATGGCGGCGGCGAGCGGCGGAGCGGCTCCGGAGGCTCCGGGAGGCTCCGGGGGGGTCCCGGGAGGGCCTCGAGCGCTCCCGGAGCCTCCCGGGGGTCCCGGGGGGGGTCCCGGAGGCGGGAGGGGCTCGCAGGGCCCGGCAGGAGGAGGAGGCGGAAGGGACGCGGAGGTGGCGGTGGAGATCGGAGAGACGTACCTGTGCCGGAGGGCGGACGGCAGCTGGCGTGAGGGGACTGGTTTATACTGGGAGGGACTGGGAGGGACTGGGAGGGAACTGGGAGGGACTGGGAGGGGACTGGGATGGACTGGGATGGACTGGGAGGGACTGGGAGGGAACTGGGAGGGACTGGGATGGACTGGGATGGACTGGGATGGACTGGGAGGGAACTGGGAGGGAACTGGGATGGACTGGGATGGACTGGGAGGGAACTGGGAGGGACTGGGAGGGGACTGGGAGGGAACTGGGATGGACTGGGATGGACTGGGAGGGAACTGGGAGGGACTGGGAGGGGACTGGGAGGGGACTGGGAGGGACTGGGAGGGACTGGAGGGACTGGGAGGGAACTGGGATGAACTGGTTTATACTGGGATGGAACTGGGGATGGGGAGCTGCTCCCAGTTCCCTCCCAGTTCATCCCAGTGCCCTCCAACCCCATCCCAGTTCGTCCCAGTTACCCCTTGACCCTGGCCCAGTTCCCTCCCAGTATAAACCAGTATAACCCAGACCCCTCCCAGTCCCTCCCAGTCCATCCCAGTTCCCTCTCGGTCCATCCCAGTTGGTCCCAGTCCATCCCAGCTCCCTCCTAATTCATCCCAGTCCAAACCAGTTCATCCCAGTTCATCTCAGTTCCCTCCCAGTTCATCCCAGTCCAAACCAGTTCATCCCAGTCCATCCCAGTTCCCTCCCAGTCCCTCCCAGTTCCCTCCCAGTCCCTCCCAGTTCCCTCCCAGTCCATCCCAGTCCAAACCAGTTCATCCCAGTTCCCTCCCAGTTCCCTCCCAGTCCCTCCCAGTTCCCTCCCAGTTCATCCCAGTCCCTCCCAGTTCCCTCCCAGTCCCTCCCAGTCCCTCCCAGTTCCCTCCCAGTCCCTCCCAGTCCATCCCAGTCCATCCCAGTTCCCTCTCAGTCCCTCCCAGTCCATCTCAGTCCATCCCAGTCCATCCCAGTACAAACCAGTACAAACCAGTTCCCTCCCAGTTCCCTTCAATGAACTCCCAGTGTCTCCCCCTGGTGGCCAATTGGGGAACTGCAGCGCCCTCCCAGTTCCTTCCCAGTTTGTCCCAGTTCATCCCAGTATAAACCAGTCCCTCCCAGTTGATCCCAGTTGATCCCAGTCCCCTCCCAGTATAAACCAGTTGATCCCAGTTCCCCTCCATGAGCTCCCAGTGTCTCACGAGCTCCCCCTGGTGGCCAATTTGGGAACTGCAGCGCCCTCCCAGTTCATCCCAGTCCCATCCCAGTCCAAACCAGTACAAACCAGTACAAACCAGTCCAAACCAGTACAAACCAGTCCCAAACCAGTCCAAACCAGTACAAACCAGTCCGAACCGCCGTTGCAGACTCGGCCGAGGTGATCCAGTCCCGCCTGAACGAGCAGGAGGCGCGGGAGGAGTTCTACGTGCACTACGTGGGCTGTGAGTGGCACTGGGATATACTGGTTTATACTGGGAGGGGCCGGGAGGGACACTGGGTTATACTGGGTTATACTGGGAGGGACTGGGAGCAAAAATCCCGGCGGTTTTGGGGTGAAAAATGGGGATTTTGGGAGGGAAAGATGGGACTGGGAGGGGTCTGAGTTATACTGGGTTATACTGGGAGGGGCTGGGAGGGACTGGGATGGACTGGGATGAACTGGGAGGAACTGGAACAAACTGGGATGGACTGGGAGGGACTGGGAGGGGACTGGGAGGGACTGGGAGGGACTGGGAGGGAACTGGGAGGGAACTGGGATGGACTGGGATGGACTGGGAGGGACTGGGAGGGAACTGGGAATGAATTGGGATGAACTGGGATGGACTGGGATAGACTGGAAATGAACTGGGATGGACTGGGAATGAACTGGAACAAACTGGGAGGAACTGGGAATGAACTGGGATGGACTGGGATCAACTGGGAGGGACTGGGAGGGGAATGGGAGGGAACTGGGATGGACTGGGGAGGGTGTCCCAGTGACTCCCAGTTCAGCCCAGTAACTCCCAGTGCTCCCAGTTCACCCCAGTTCAGGGGGATTTGGGCAGGATGGGGATGGATGGGCCAGACTGGGGGGTTCCCAGCACTCCCAGTTCATCCCAGTAACTCCCAGTTCTCCCAGTTAACCGTCGGCTGGACGAGTGGGTGGACCGGAACCGGCTGGGGGAGCTCCCAGTGCTCCCAGTTCAGGAGGATTTGAAGGCACTGGGATGGATGGGGCTGGGTGGGGCTGGATGGGGGTGCACAGGGATGGATTGGGGGCTCCCAGTTCATCCCAGTAACTCCCAGTTTGCCCAGTTAACCGTCGGCTGGACGAGTGGGTGGACCGGAACCGGCTGGGGGAGCTCCCAGTTCATCCCAGTTCATCCCATAATGAGAGGATTTAAAGGCACAGGGATGGATGTGGGTTCACAGGGATAGATGAGGGGGCTCCCAGTGCTCCCAGTTAATCCCAGTTTGCCCAGTTAACCGGCGCCTGGACGAGTGGGTGGACCGGAACCGGCTGGGGGGGAGCTCCCAGTGCTCCCAGTTCAGGGGGATTTGAAGGCACAGGGATAGATGGGATGGATAGGGGTGCACAGGGGGTTCCCAGTTCATCCCAGTTCATCCCAGTTAACCCCGTAATGAGGGGATTTAAAGGCACAGGGATGGATGGGATGGATGGGGGTGTATGAGGGGCTCCCAGTGCTCCCAGTTCATCCCAGTTCAGAGGGATTTGGGCAGGATGTGCTGGGTGGGGATGGATGGGGGTGCTCCCAGTGCTCCCAGTGCTCCCAGTAACTCCCAGTTTGCCCAGTTAACCGGCGGCTGGACGAGTGGGTGGACCGGAACCGGCTGGGGGAGCTCCCAGTGCTCCCAGTTCATCCCAGTTCAGGGGGGATTTGGATACACTGGGATACATGGGGGTGCACAGGGATGGATGTGGGTGTATGAGGGGCTCCCAGTGCTCCCAGTTCACACCAGTTCTCCCAGTTAACCGTCGGCTGGACGAGTGGGTGGACCGGAACCGGCTGGGGGAGCTCCCAGTGCTCCCAGTAACTCCCAGTTCAGAGCAGACTGGGGGGATTTGGGCAGGATGGGATGGATGGGATGGATTGGGGAGCTCCCAGTGCTCCCAGTTCACCCCAGTTCGCCTCATAATGAGAGGATTTAAAGGCACAGGGATGGATGGGGATGGATGGGGGTGCACAGGGGCTCCCAGTGCTCCCAGTTCACACCAGTTGTCCCAGTTAACCGCCGTCTGGACGAGTGGGTGGACCGGAACCGGCTGGGGGAGCTCCCAGTGCTCCCAGTTCAGGAGGATTTGGGCAGGATGTGCTGGGTGGGGATGGACTGGGGGTACACAGGGATGGATTGGGGGCTCCCAGTTCATCCCAGTAACTCCCAGTTTGCCCAGTTAACCGCCGTCTGGACGAGTGGGTGGACCGGAACCGGCTGGGGGAGCTCCCAGTGCTCCCAGTTCATCCCAGTTCACCCCAGTTCAGGGGGATTTTGGCAGGATGTGCTGGGTGGGGATGGACTGGGGGTACACAGGGATGGATGTGGGTGTATGAGGGGTTCCCAGTTCATCCCAGTAAGTCCCAGTTTGCCCAGTTAACCGGCGCCTGGACGAGTGGGTGGACCGGAACCGGCTGGGGGAGCTCCCAGTGCTCCCAGTAACTCCCAGTTAACCCCAGTTCAGGGGGATTTGAAGGCACAGGGATGGATGTGGGTGTATGAGGGGTTCCCAGGGTTCCCAGTTCATCCCAGTAAGTCCCAGTTTGCCCAGTTAACCGT
Source organism: Phylloscopus trochilus trochilus (assembly GCA_016584745.2). Lineage (NCBI taxonomy): Eukaryota > Metazoa > Chordata > Aves > Passeriformes > Phylloscopidae > Phylloscopus > Phylloscopus trochilus. The sequence continues at coordinate 67,288 of WQNJ02000480.1, read as the reverse complement.
CGGCTGGACGAGTGGGTGGACCGGAACCGGCTGGGGGAGCTCCCAGTGCTCCCAGTGCTCCCAGTTCATCCCAGTTCAGGGGGATTTGGATACACTGGGATAGATGGGGGTGCACAGGGATGGATGGGGGGGCTCCCAGTGCTCCCAGTTCATCCCAGTTCAGAGCAGACTGGGGGGATTTGAAGGCACTGGGATGGATGAGCCAGATTAGGGGGCTCTCAGTGCTCCCAGTAACTCCCAGTTGATCCCAGTTCACCCCAGTTCAGGAGGATTTAAAGGCACTGGGATGGATGGGATGGATTGGGGTGTATGAGGGTTCCCAGTTCTCCCAGTTCACACCAGTAACTCCCAGTTAACTCTGTAATGAGAGGATTTAAAGGCACAGGGATGGATGAGGGGCTCCCAGTGCTCCCAGTAAGTCCCAGTTCACCCCAGTTCAGGAGGATTTGAAGGCACTGGGATGGATGGGGCTAGGTGGGGATGCACAGGGATGGATTGGGGTGCTCCCAGTGCTCCCAGTGCTCCCAGTTCACACCAGTTTGTCCCAGTTAACCCCATAATGAGAGGATTTAAAGGCACAGGGCTGGATGTGGGTGCACAGGGCTGGGTGGGGATGGATGAGGGGTTCCCAGTGCTCCCAGTAACTCCCAGTTTGCCCAGTTAACCGGCGGCTGGACGAGTGGGTGGACCGGAACCGGCTGGGGGAGCTCCCAGTGCTCCCAGTTTAGAGCAGACTGGGGGGATTTGGGCAGGATGTGCAGGGTGGGGATGGACTGGGGGTGCACAGGGATGGATGGGGATGGATGAGGGGGTTCCCAGTGCTCCCAGTAACTCCCAGTTCTCCCAGTTAACCGGCGCCTGGACGAGTGGGTGGACCGGAACCGGCTGGGGGAGCTCCCAGTGCTCCCAGTTGATCCCAGTTAACCCCATAATGAGAGGATTTAAAAGCACAGGGATGGATGGGATAGATGAGGGTGCACAGGGGGTTCCCAGTCCATCCCAGTAACTCCCAGTTTGTCCCAGTTAACCGGCGGCTGGACGAGTGGGTGGACCGGAACCGGCTGGGGGAGCTCCCAGTGCTCCCAGTTCATCCCATAATGAGAGGATTTAAAGGCACAGGGATGGCTGGGGCTGGGTGGGGATGCACAGGGGTGCACAGGGGGTTCCCAGTTCATCCCAGTAACTCCCAGTTTGCCCAGTTAACCGCCGTCTGGACGAGTGGGTGGACCGGAACCGGCTGGGGGAGCTCCCAGTGCTCCCAGTTCAGGGGGGATTTGGATACACTGGGATAGCTGGGGGTGCACAGGGATGGATAGGGGTGTATGAGGGGCTCCCAGTGCTCCCAGTTAATCCCAGTTTGCCCAGTTAACCGTCGGCTGGACGAGTGGGTGGACCGGAACCGGCTGGGGGAGCTCCCAGTGCTCCCAGTTCATCCCAGTTAACTCTATAATGAGAGGATTTAAAGGCACAGGGATGGATTGGGGGGTTCCCAGCGCTCCCAGTGCTCCCAGTTCACACCAGTAACTCCCAGTTCAGGGGGATTTGAAGGCTCTGGGCAGGATGGGGATGGATGAGGGGGCTCCCAGTGCTCCCAGTTCACACCAGTAACTCCCAGTTCAGGGGGATTTTGGCAGGATGGGGGTGCACAGGGATGGATGTGGGTGCACAGAGGGTTCCCAGTGCTCCCAGTGCTCCCAGTTCAGAGCAGACTGGGGGGATTTAGGATGGATGGGGATGGATGGGGGTGCACAGGGGGTTCCCAGTCCATCCCAGTAACTCCCAGTAACTCCCAGTTAACCCCAGTTCAGGGGGATTTGAAGGCACAGGGATGGATGTGGGTGTATGAGGGGTTCCCAGGGTTCCCAGTTCATCCCAGTAAGTCCCAGTTCTCCCAGTTAACCGGCGCCTGGACGAGTGGGTGGACCGGAACCGGCTGGCGCTCAGCAAGAGCCTGAAGGAGGCCGCTCAGAAGAGCTCGGAGCCGTTTCTGGGCGAGCTGGCCGAGCCCGAGAGGAAAATCACCCGCAACCAGAAACGCAAGCACGACGAGATCAACCACGTCCAGAAGGTCTGGGGGGGACTGGGTTATACTGGGAGGGACTGGGAGATACTGGGACAAACTGGGAGGGACTGGGAGCAAAAATCCCGGCGGGTTTGGGGCGAAAAATGGAGATTTTAGGGCAAAAAATTGAGAATTTGGGGGGTGGAAATGGGGATTTTAGGGGGAAAATGGAGATTTTGGGGAGTAGAAATGGAGGTTTTGGGGTGGAAAATGGGACTGGGAGGGACTGGTTTGTACTGGGATGAACTGGGAGGGACTGAGAGCGGAAATCCCGGTGGGATTGGGGTGAAAAATGGAGATTTTGGGCGGGAAAATTGGGATTTTAGGGGGAAAAAACGGAAATTTTGGGGGAAAATTGGAGGTTTTGGGGTGGAAAATGGGACTGGGAGGGACTGGTTTGTACTGGGAGGGGATTGGGAGGGACTGGGATGGACTGGGAGGGACTGGGAGGGACTGGGAGCAAAAATCCCGGTGGTTTTTGGGCGAAAAATGGAGATTTTGGGCAAAAAAATGGAGATTTTGGGGGGGGAAATGGAGGTTTTGGGGTGAAAATGGGACTGGGATGGACTGGTTTGTACTGGGAAGGGATTGGGAGGAACTGGGATGAACTGGGAGAGACTGGGATGAACTGGGAGGGACTGGGAGCAAAAATCCCAGTGGTTTTTGGGTGAAAAACGGGGATTTTGGGGTGGAAAATGGGACTGGGAGGGACTGGGTTGGACAGGTTTGGACTGGGAGGGGATTGGGAGGCACTGGGAGGGAACTGGGATGAACTGGGAGGGAACTGGGATGGACTGGGAGGGATTGGGAGGGAACTGGGATGGACTGGGAGGGACTGGTTTATACTGGGATATACTGGGAGGGGCTGGGAGGGCACTGGGAGCAAAAAGCCCAGTGGTTTTGGGGTGAAAAATGGAGATTTTGGGCAGAAAATGGAGATTTTGGGGTGAAAAATGGGGATTTTAGGGGGAAAATGGAGATTTTGGAGGAGAAAATGGGACTGGGAGGGACTGGTTTGTACTGGGAGGGACTGGAATGGACTGGGAGGGACTGGGACAAACTGGGAGGGACTGGGAGCAAAAATCCCGGCGGGTTTGGGGTGAAAAATGAAGATTTTGGGCAAAAAATGGAGATTTTGGGGGGGAAAATGGGACTGGGAGGGACTGGGAGGGACTGGGTTGGACTGGGAGGGGATTGGGAGGGAACTGGGAGGGGCTGGGATGGACTGGGATCAACTGGGTTGAACTGGGAGGGACTGGGACAAACTGGGAGGGACTGGGAGGGGCTGGGAGTGAAAATTCTGGTGGTTTTGGGGCAAAAAATGGAGATTTTGGGGTGGAAAATGGGACTGGGAGGGACTGGTTTGTACTGGGAGGGGACTGGGAGGGACTGGGAGCACATCAAGTACCAGTTTGTACTGGTCTATACTGGTTTGTACTGGTCTGTACCAGTCCATACTGGTCCATACTGGTCCGTACCGGTCCATACTGGTCCATACCGGTCCATACTGGTCCATACCGGTCCATACTGGTCCATACTGGTCCATACTGGTCCATACTGGTCCATACTGGTCCATACTGGTCCATACCGGTCCATACCGGTCCATACCGGTCCATACCGGTCCATACCGGTCCATACTGGTCCAAACTGGTCCATACTGGTCCAAACTGGTCCAAACTGGTCCAAACTGGTCCGTACTGGTCTCTGCAGACCTACGCCGAGATGGACCCGACCACGGCGGCGCTGGAGAAGGAGCACGAGGCCGTGAGTGGGGCTGGGGGGGGAGGTTGGGGTGGCCCAGGTGTGCCCAGGTGTGCCCAGGTGTGCCCAGGTGTGCCCAGGTGTGCCCAGGTCTCACCTGTCCCACCTGGGCGCCCCAAATTTGGGGATTTTCCCCAATCCCGGGGGTTTTAGGCTCGGTTTTGCAGGATTTTTGGGGATTTTGGGCCGGCCCAGGTGTGCCCAGGTGTGCTCAGGTGTGCCCAGGTCTCACCTGTCCCACCTGGGCGCCCCCAAATTCGGGGATTTTCCCAAATCCCGGGGGTTTTAGGCTCGGTTTTGCGGGATTTTTTGGGATTTTTTTGGGATTTGAGCCCCTCAGGTGGGCCCAGGTGTGCCCAGGTGTGCCCAGGTGTGCTCAGGTGTGCTCAGGTGTGCCCAGGTCTCACCTGTCCCACCTGGTTGCCCCAAATTCAGGGATTTTCCCCAAATCCTGGGGGTTTTAGGCTCAGTTTCGTGAGATTTTTTTGGATTTTTTTGGGATTTTGGGCCGGCCCAGGTGTGCTCAGGTGTGCCCAGGTGTGCCCAGGTCTCACCTGTCCCACCTGGGCGCCCCAAATTCGGGGATTTTCCCAAATCCCAGGGGGTTTTAGGCTTGGTTTTGCGGGATTTTTTTGGGATTTTTTGCGGATTTTGGGCCCCTCAGGTGTGCCCAGGTGTGCTCAGGTGTGCCCAGGTGTGCTCAGGTCTCACCTGTCCCACCTGGGCGCCCCCAAATTCGGGGATTTTCCCCAAATCCCGGGGGTTTTAGGCTCGGTTTTGTGGGATTTTTTGGGATTTTTTTGGGATTTGAGCCCCTCAGGTGGGCCCAGGTGCGCCCAGGTGTGCCCAGGTGTGCCCAGGTGTGCTCAGGTGTGCCCAGGTCTCACCTGTCCCACCTGGTTGCCCCAAATTCGGGGATTTTCCCCAAATCCCGGGAGTTTTAGGCTCGGCTTTGCCGGATTTTTTGGGATTTTTTGAGGATTTTGGGCCGGCCCAGGTGTGCTCAGGTGTGCCCAGGTGTGCCCAGGTGTGCTCAGGTGTGCTCAGGTCTCACCTGTCCCACCTGGGCAGCCCCAAATTTGGGGATTTCCCCAAATCCCGGGGGTTTTAGGCTCGGTTTTGTGAGATTTTTTGGGATTTTTGAGGATTTTGGGCCGGCCCAGGTGTGCCCAGGTGTGCTCAGGTGTGCCCAGGTCTCACCTGTCCCACCTGGGTGCCCCAAATTTGGGGATTTTCCCAAATCCCGGGGGTTTTAGGCTCGGTTTTGTGGGATTTTTTGGGATTTTTTTGCGATTTTGGGCCGGCCCAGGTGTGCTCAGGTGTGCCCAGGTGTGCCCAGGTGTGCTCAGGTGTGCCCAGGTGTGCTCAGGTGTGCTCAGGTGTGCTCAGGTCTCACCTGTCCGACCTGGGCGCCCCCAAATTTGGGGATTTTCCCCAAATCCCGGGGGTTTTAGGGTCGGTTTTGTGGGATGTTTTGGGATTTTTTTGGGATTTTGGGCCATCCCAGGTGCGCCCAGGTGTGCCCAGGTGTGCCCAGGTGCGTTACCTGTCTGACTCAGATCCCTCAGGTGAACTCCTCGACAGGATCCTCACTTGGGCCATTTTTGACCATTTTTGGTCATTTTTGGGCCATTTTTAGTAGAATTTTTTTTGGATTTTTGGGATTTGGGTCACTCCAGGTGCGCCCAGGTGTGCCCAGGTGTGTTACCTGTCTGACTCAGATCCCTCAGGTGAACTCTTCGATTGGATCCTCACCTGGGCTGTTTTTGGTCATTTTTAGCTCATTTTTAGCGGGATTTTTTGGGGGTTTTTGCAGATTTGGGTCACTCAGGTGCGCCCAGGTGTGCCCAGGTGTGTTACCTGTCCGTCCCTCACCTGCAGATCACCAAGGTGAAGTACGTGGACAAGATCCACACCTGGGGGGTACCTGGGCCGTTTTTGACCATTTTTGGGTCATTTTTAGCCGGATTTCTTTGGGGTTTTTTGGGATTTGAGCCCCTCAGGTGCGCCCAGGTGTGCCCAGGTGTGCCCAGGTGTGTTACCTGTCCCCCACAGATCACCAAGGTGAAGTACGTGGACAAGATCCACATCGGGCACTACGAGATCGACGCCTGGTACTTCTCGCCCTTCCCGGAGGATTATGGGAAACAGCCCAAGCTCTGGATCTGCGAGTTCTGCCTCAAGTACATGAAATATGAACGGAGCTACCGGCTGCACCTGGTAAATACACACCTGGGGGCACCTGGGATACACCTGGGTACACCTGGGGGCACCTGGGGGCACCTGGGATACACCTGGGATACACCTGGGATACACCTGGGTCTGCGAGTTCTGCCTCAAGTACATGAAGTACGAGAGGAGCTACCGCCTGCACCTGGTAAATACACACCTGGGCACACCTGGGTACACCTGGGATACACCTGGGTACACCTGAGATACACCTGGGTACACCTGGGGTACACCTGGGCACACCTGGGTCTGCGAGTTCTGCCTCAAGTACATGAAATACGAGAGGAGCTACCGCCTGCACCTGGTAAATACACACCTGGGCACACCTGGGGATACATGGGGTACACCTACACACACCTGGGATACACCTGGGGGCACCTGGGGACAGCTGGGGTACACCTGGGCACACCTGGGTCTGCGAGTTCTGCCTCAAGTACATGAAGTACGAGAGGAGCTACCGCCTGCACCTGGTAACGCACACCTGGGGGCACCTGGGCACACCTGGGTACACCTGAGATACACCTGGGGACAGCTGGGGGCACCTGGGATACACCTGAGTTACATGGGATACACCTGGGCACACCTGGGATACACCTGAGTTACATGGGGTACACCTGGGGGCACCTGAGGTACACCTGGGGGCACCTACACACACCTGGGGATACATGGGATACACCTGAGTTACATGGGATACACCTGGGATACACCTGGGCACTCATAGGGTTACATGGGATACACCTGGGCACACCTGGGGGCACCTGGGGGCACCTGGGCACACCTGGGCGCACCTGGGGGCACCTGGGTACACCTGGGCACTCATAGGGGTACATGGGATACACCTGGGTACACCTGGGCACACCTGGGGGCACCTGGGTACAGTTGGGATACACCTGGGTACACCTGGGCACACCTGGGTACACCTGGGTACAGCTGGGATACACCTGGGCACACCTGGGGGCACCTGGGCACACCTGGGCACACCTGGGCACACCTACACACACCTGGGTACAGCTGGGGATACATGGGATACACTTGAGTTACATGGGATACACCTGGGCACACCTGGGATACACCTACACACACCTGGGGTACACCTGGGATACACCTGGGCACACCTACACACAGCTGGGGTACACCTGAGTTACATGGGATATACACGGGATACACCTGGGCACACCTGGGGGCACCTGGGATACACCTGAGATACACCTACACACACCTGGGGTACATGGGATACACCTACATACACCTGGGATACACCTGAGATACACCTACACACACCTGGGCACACCTGGGATACACCTACATACACCTGGGGTACACCTGGGTCTGCGAGTTCTGCCTCAAGTACATGAAGTACGAGAGGAGCTACCGCCTGCACCTGGTAAATACACACCTGGGCACACCTGGGCACAGCTGGGGGCACCTGGGGGCACCTGGGATACACCTGGGATACACCTGGGTACAGCTGGGGATACCTGAGATACACCTGGGGGCACCTGGGCACACCTGAGATACACCTGGGTACACCTGGGGGCACCTGGGGGCACCTGGGATACACCTGGGATACACCTGAGATACATGGGATACACCTGGGGTACACCTGGGGCACACCTGGGATACACCTGGGGACAGCTGGGGTACACCTGAGATACACCTGGGGTACATGGGATACACCTGGGTCTGCGAGTTCTGCCTCAAGTACATGAAGTACGAGAGGAGCTACCGGCTGCACCTGGTAAATACACACCTGAGATACACCTGAGATACACCTGAGTTACATGGGATACACCTGGGCACTCATAGAGGTACATGGGATACACCTGAGTTACGCCTGGGATACACCTGAGTTACATGGGATACACCTGGGCACACCTGGGGACACCTGAGATACACCTGGGCACACCTGAGATACACCTGGGCACACCTGGGTACATCTACACACACCTGGGATACACCTGGGCACACCTGGGTCTGCGAGTTCTGCCTCAAGTACATGAAATACGAGAGGAGCTACCGCCTGCACCTGGTAATGCACACCTGGGCACACCTGGGGGCACCTGGGCACACCTGGGTACAGCTGGGATACACCTGAGATACATGGGATACACCTGGGGACAGCTGGAGATACATGGGGTACACCTACACACAGCTGGGGATACCCCTGGGCACACCTGGGCACACCTGGGGGCACCTGGGGGCACCTGGGATACACCTGAGATACACCTGGGGGCACCTACACACACCTGGGGTACACCTGAGATACATGGGATACACCTGGGCACACCTGGGATACACCTGGGGGCACCTGGGATACACTTGAGTTACATGGGATACACCTGGGCACACCTGGGATACACCTACACACACCTGGGGTACACCTGGGATACACCTGGGCACACCTGAGTACACCTGGGTACAGCTGGGTACACCTGGGGGCACCTGGGTACAGCTGGGATACACCTGGGTACACCTGGGTACACCTGAGTACACCTGAGTTACATGGGATACACCTGGGCACACCTACACACACCTGGGCACACCTGGGTACACCTGGGGGCACCTGGGGTACACCTGAGATACATGGGATACACCTGGGATACACCTGGGCACACCTGGGTCTGCGAGTTCTGCCTCAAGTACATGAAATACGAGCGGAGCTACCGCCTGCACCTGGTAATGCACACCTGGGCACACCTGAGATACATGGGATACACCTGGGCACACCTGGGCACACCTGGGGATACATGGGATACACCTGGGATACACCTGGGGACAGCTGGGGGCACCTACACACACCTGGGATACACCTGGGCACACCTGGGATACACCTGGGCACACCTGGGATACACCTGGGCACACCTGGGATACACCTGTGTGTCTCACCTGTCTTACCTGTGTGTCTCACCTGTGTCTCACCTGTGTCTCACCTGTGCTCACCTGTGTCTCACCTGTCTCTCACTTGTCTCACCTGTGTCTCACCTGTCTCTCACCTGTCTCACCTGTCCCTCACCTGTCTCACCTGTCTCACCTGTCTCACCTGTGCTCACCTGTGCTCACCTGTCCCTCACCTGTCCCGTGTCTCACCTGTGTCTCACCTGTGCTCACCTGTGTGTCTCACCTGTGTCTCACCTGTCCCTCACCTGTCTCACCTGTCTCACCTGTCTCACCTGTCTCTCACCTGTCTCACCTGCCGCTCACCTGTCTCACCTGTCTCACCTGCCGCTCACCTGTCCCACATGTCTTTCACCTGTCTCACCTGTCTCACCTGTGCTCACCTGTCTCTCACCTGTCTCACCTGTCTCACCTGTGCTCACCTGTCCCTCACCTGTCTCACCTGTGTGTCTCACCTGTGTCTCACCTGTCTCACCTGTGTGTCTCACCTGTGTCTCACCTGTCTCACCTGTGGGTCTCACCTGTCTCACCTGTCTCACCTATCTCACCTGTGGGTCTCACCTGTGTTTCACCTGTGTCTCACCTGTGGGTCTCACGTGTGTCTCACGTGTGTCTCACCTGTCTCACCTGTGTCTCACCTATGGGTCTCACCTGTCTCTCACCTGTCTCACCTGTGTGTCTCACCTGTCTCACCTGTGTGTCTCACCTGTCCCTCACCTGTCTCACCTGTGTGTCTCACCTGTGTGTCTCACCTGTCTCACCTGTCTCACCTGTCCCTCACCTGTCTCACCTGTCTCACCTGTATCTCACCTGTGTGTCTCACCTGTGTGTCTCACCTGTGCTCACCTGTGTGTCTCACCTGTGCTCACCTGTGCTCACCTGTGTGTCTCACCTGTGCTCACCTGTGGGTCTCACCTGTCCTTACCTGTGCCTCACCTGTCCCTCACCTGTCTCACCTGTCTCACCTGTCTCACCTGTGCTCACCTGTCTCACCTGTGTGTCTCACCTGTATCACCTGTGCTCACCTGTCTCACCTGTGTCTCACCTGTGTGTCTCACCTGTCTCACCTGTCTCACCTGTGTCTCACCTGTGCTCACCTGTCTCACCTGTCCCTCACCTGTCTCACCTGTCTCACCTGTCTCACCTGTCTCACCTGTGTGTCTCACCTGTCTCACCTGTCTCACCTGCGCAGGGGCAGTGCCAGTGGCGGCAGCCGCCGGGCCGGGAGATTTACCGCAAGGGGAACATCTCTGTGTACGAGGTGGACGGCAAGGACCACAAGGTGAGCCCAGGTGTGCCCAGGTGAGCCCCACAGGTGAGCCCCACAGGTGTGCCCAGGTGTGTCACCTGTCCATCACCAAGGGTCCTCACCTGGGCTGGTTCTGGGATTTTTTTTTTGTGGGATTTTTTGGGGGTTTTTTTGGGTTTTTTTGGGGGTTTTTTTGGTGGGATTTGGGTCCTTCAGGTGTGCTCAGGTGTGCTCAGGTGTGTCACCTGTCCGGCACCACAGAGCCTCACCTGGGCTGGTTCTGGGATTTTTTTTTTTGTGGGATTTTTTTGGGTTTTTTTGGGGTTTTTTGGGTTTTTTGGGGGTTTTTTTTGGTGGGATTTGGGTCCTCCAGGTGTGCCCAGGTGCGCTCAGGTGCGCCCAGGTGTGTCACCTGTCTGTCATGGAGCCTCACCTGGGCTGCTTTTGGGTCGGATTTTTTGGGGTTTTTTGGGGGGTTTTTTTGGGGTTTTTGGGGGCTTTTTGGGGTTTTTTGGGGGTTTTTTGGTGGGATTTGGGTTCTCCAGGTGCGCTCAGGTGTGCTCAGGTGTGCTCAGGTGTGCTCAGGTGTGTCACCTGCCTGGCACCACAGAGCCTCACCTGGGCTGGTTCTGGGATTTTTTTTTTGTGGGATTTTTTTGGGTTTTTTTTTGGGGTTTTTTTTGGGGGGGTTTGGGTTTTTTGGTGGGATTTGGGTCCTTCAGGTGCGCCCAGGTGAGCCCCACAGGTGAGCTCAGGTGTGTCACCTGTCCGGCACCACGGAGCCTCACCTGGGCTGCTTTTGGGTTGGATTTTTTGGGGTTTTTTTGGGTTTTTTTGGGGGTTTTTTTGTGGGATTTGGGTCCTCCAGGTGTGCCCAGGTGTGCCCAGGTGTGCCCAGGTGAGCCCCCAGGTGTGTCACCTGTCCGGCACCATGGAGCCTCACCTGGGCTGCTTTTGGGTCGGATTTTTGGGGGGTTTTTTTGGGGTTTTTTTTGGGTTTTTTTGGGGGTTTTTTTGTGGGATTTGGGTCCTCCAGGTGCGCCCAGGTGTGCTCAGGTGAGCCCCCCAGGTGTGTCACCTGTCCGGCACCACCGAGCCTCACCTGGGCTGCTTTTGGGGTCGTTTTTGGGGGGTTTTTTTGGGTTTTTTGGGGGTTTTTTTGGGGTTTTTTTTGGTGGAATTTGGGTCCTCCAGGTGTGCCCAGGTGAGCCCCCAGGTGCGTCACCTGTCCAGCACCATGGAGCCTCACCTGGCCTAGTTTTGGGGTCGTTTTTTGGGGGGGGGGTTTGGGTTTTTTGGGGTTTTTTGGGTTTTTTGGGGTTTTTTTGTGGGATTTGGGTCCTCCAGGTGCGCTCAGGTGTGCCCAGGTGTGCTCAGGTGCGCCCAGGTGCGCTCAGGTGCGCCCAGGTGTGCTCAGGTGCGCTCAGGTGTGTTACCTGTCCGTCCCAGATCCCACAGGTGAGTTCCTGAGCTGTTTTTGGCCGTTTTCAGTGCAGTTTTTGTTGTTTTTTCTGGGATTTTTTGGGGTTTGAGCTCCCAGGTGCACCCAGGTGTATCCAGGTGTGCCCAGGTGTGCTCAGGTGCCTCACCTGTCCGTCCCAGATCTACTGCCAGAACCTGTGCCTGCTGGCCAAGCTCTTCCTGGACCACAAGACGCTTTACTTCGACGTCGAGCCCTTCGTCTTCTACCTGCTGACCGAGGTGGACCGCCAGGGGGCGCACATCGTGGGGTACTTCTCCAAGGTGAGCACACCTGGGACAGGTGAGACACACCTGGGGACATCTGGGGACACCTGGGGGAGCTGGGACACACCTGGGGACCGACAGGGGGCGCACATCGTCGGCTACTTCTCCAAGGTGAGCACACCTGGGCACACCTGGGACAGGTGAGGGACACCTGGGCACACCTGGGGGGAGCTGGGATACACCTGAGATACACCTGGGGACACCTGAGATACACCTGAGATACATCTGGGCAGGTGAGGGACACACCTGGGGACACGTGGGCACACCTGGGACAGGTGAGACACACCTGGACACACCTGGGGAGACCTGGGACACACCTGGGGACCGCCAGGGGGCGCACATCGTGGGGTACTTCTCCAAGGTGAGGGGGGCACACCTGGGGCAGGTGAGACACACCTGGGGGGCACCTGGGATACACCTGGGCACACCTGGGGGAGCTGGGGCACACCTGGAGAGAGCTGGGCACACCTGAGATACACCTGGGGACACCTGGGCACACCTGGGACACACCTGGGGAGAGCTGGGATACACCTGGGATACACCTGGGATACACCTGGGCACACCTGGGCACACCTGAGATACACCTGGGGGAGCTGGGACACACCTGGGGACACCTGGGACAGGTGAGACACACCTGAGAGATTTTTTTTCCCGGAATTTGGGCTTTTTCCCCCAGGAGTCCCCGGGATGGGAACAACGTCACCTGAGAGTCCCAAAAATCCCCAAAAAAATCCCAAAAAAATCCCAAAAAATCCCCAAAAAAATTTCTAAAAATCCCAAAAAATCCCCAAAAAATCCCAAAAAATCCCCAAAAAATCCCAAAAATCCCTAAAAAATCCTAAAAAATCCAAAAAAATCCTCAAAAAATCGTAAAAAAACCCCAAAAAAAATCTCAAAAAATCCAAAAAAAATCCCAAAAAATCCCAAAAAATCCTAAAAAATCCCAAAAAAATCCTAAAAAATCCCAAAAAATCCCAAAAAAATCCCAAAAAATCCTAAAAAATCCCAAAAAATCCTAAAAAATCCTAAAAAATCCCCAAAAAATCCCAAAAAATCCAAAAAAAAATCCCAAAAAATCCCAAAAAATCCTTAAAAATCCCCAAAAAATCCCAAAAAATCCCCAAAAAATCCCAAAAATCCCTAAAAAATCCAAAAAAATCCAAAAAAATCCACAAAAAATCGTAAAAAAAACCCAAAAAAATCTCAAAAAATCCCAAAAAATCCTAAAAAAATCCCAAAAAACCCCAAAAAATTCCTAAAAATTTCTAAAAATCCCAAAAAATCCCCAAAAAATCCCCAAAAATCCCTAAAAAATCCTAAAAAATCCCAAAAAATCCCCAAAAAATTGTAAAAAAATCCCAAAAAAATCACGAAAAATCCCAAAAAATCCAAAAAAAATCCCAAAAAATCCTAAAAAATCCCCAAAAAATCCCAAAAAATCACCAAAAATCCCTAAAAAATCCAAAAAAATCCCCAAAAATTCCCTAAAAATTCCAAAAAATCCCTAAAATTCCCAAAAAATCCTAAAAAACCCCCAAAAATCGTAAAAAAAACTAAAAAAATTCAAAAAAATCCTAAAAGATCCCAAAAAAATCCTAAAAATTCCCAGAAAATCCCAAAAATTCCCAAAAAATCCCTAAAAAATCCCAAAAAATCCCAAAAAATCCCCAAAAAATCCTAAAAAATCACCAAAAATCCCTAAAAAATCCTAAAAAATCCTAAAAAATCCTAAAAAATCCCCAAAAAATCACCAAAAATCCCTAAAAAATCCTAAAAAATCCCCAAAAAATCACCAAAAATCCAAAAAAATCCTAAAAAATCCAAAAAAAATCCCCAAAAAATCGTAAAAAAATCCCTAAAAAATCCCTAAAAAATCCCAAAAAATCCCCAAAAAATCCCAAAAAATCTTAAAAAATCCCAAAAAATCCCAAAAAATCACCAAAAATCCCTAAAAAATCCTAAAAAATCCAAAAAATCTCCAAAAAATCGTAAAAAAATCCCAAAAAAATCTCGAAAAATCCCAAAAAATCCTAAAAAGTCCCAATAAATCCCAAAAAATCCCCAAAAATCCAAAAAAATCCCAAAAAAATCCCAAAAAATCACCAAAAATCCCTAAAAAATCCTAAAAAATCCCCCAAAAATCGTAAAAAAATCCAAAAAAAATCTCAAAAAATCCTAAAAAATCCTAAAAAAATCCTAAAAAATCCTAAAAAGTCCCAAAAAAATCCCAAAAAATCCCTGAAAATCCCAAAAAATGCAAAAAAAATCCCAAAAAATCCAAAAAAGTCCCCAAAAAATCCCAAAAAATCACCAAAAATCCCTAAAAAATGCTAAAAAATCCAAAAAAATCCCCAAAAAATCCCAAAAAATCCCTAAAATTCCCAAAAAATCCTAAAAAACCCCCAAAAAATCCCTGAAAATCCCAAAAAATCCCTAAAAATTTCTAAAAATCCCAAAAAATCCAAAAAAAATCCCAAAAAATCCCAAAAAATCCCTAAAATTCCCAAAAAATCCTAAAAAACCCCCAAAAAATCCCTGAAAATCCCAAAAAATCCCTAAAAATTTCTAAAAATCCCAAAAAATCCCTAAAAAATCCTAAAAAATCCAAAAAAATCCTCAAAAAATCGTAAAAAAATCCCCAAAAAATCCTAAAAAATCCCTAAAAAATCCCAAAAAATCCCAAAAAATCCTAAAAAATCCCAAAAAAATCCTAAAAAATCCCAAAAAATCCCCAAAAAATGCTAAAAAATCCTAAAAAATCGCCAAAAAATCCCAAAAAAATCCTAAAAAAATCCCAAAAAATCCCAAAAAATCCCAAAAAAATCCCAAAAAATCCTAAAAAATCCCAATAAATCCCAAAAAATCCCAAAAAATCCCAAAAAAATCTCAAAAAATCCCAAAAAATCCTAAAAAAATCCTAAAAAATCCTAAAAAAATCCCCAAAAAATCCCAAAAATCACCAAAAATCCCTAAAAAATCCTAAAAAATCCAAAAAAATCCCCAAAAAATCCCAAAAATCACCAAAAATCCCTAAAAAATCCTAAAAAATCCAAAAAAATCCCCAAAAAATCCTAAAAAAATCCTAAAAATCCCAAAAAATCCCTAAAAATTCCAAAAAATCCTAAAAAAACCCTAAAAATCGTAAAAAAACCTAAAAAAATTCAAAAAAATCCCCAAAAATCCCCAAAAAATCCTAAAAATCCCAAAAAATCCCTAAAAATTCCAAAAAATCCTAAAAAAACCCTAAAAATCGTAAAAAAACCTAAAAAAATTCAAAAAAATCCCCAAAAATCCCCAAAAAATCCCAAAAAATCCCAAAAAATCCCAAAAAATCCTAAAAAATCCCCAAAAAATCCCAAAAATCACCAAAAATCCCTAAAAAATCCTAAAAAATCCAAAAAAATCTCCAAAAAATCGTAAAAAAAATCCCAAAAAAATCTCGAAAAATCCCAAAAAATCCTAAAAAAATCCTAAAAAATCCTAAAAATCCAAAAAAATCCCTAAAAACCCCAAAAAATCCTAAAAAATCCCAATAAATCCCAAAAAATCCCCCAAAATCACCAAAAAATCCTTAAAATCCCCCAAAAAAATCTCAAAAGATCCCCAAAAAATCCTAAAAAATCCTAAAAAAATCCCAAAAAATTCTAAAAAATCCTAAAAAATCCCCCAAAAATCCCAAAAAATCCCAGAAAATCCCCAAGAAATCCAAAAAATCCAAAAAAATCCCTAAAAAATCCCCAAAAAATCCTAAAAAATCCCCAAAAATCCCAAAATTCCAAATCTTTTGGGGGTCTCCGAGCTCCTAAAGGTCTGGGAATTGGGAATTTTTGGGGATTTTTCCCGAAATTTGGGTTTTTTCCCCCAGGAGTCCCCGGGACGTGAACAACATCGCCTGAGAGTCCCAAAAATCCCTAAAAAATCCTAAAAAATCCCAAAAAAATCCCAAAAAAAGTCAAAAAATCCCAAAAAAAACCCAAAAAATCCCCAAAAAATCCCAAAAATCCAAAAAAATCCTAAAAAATTCTAAAAAATCCTAAAAAATCCTAAAAAATCTCAAAAAAATCCCCAAAAATCCCCAAATTTTGAATCTTTTTGGGGTCTCTGAGCTCCTAAACATTGGAAAATTCCGGAATTTTGGGGGATTTTTCCCAAAATTTGGGTTTTTTCCCCCCAGGAGTCCCCAGGATGGGAACGACGTCACCTGAGAGTCCCAAAAAACCCCCAAAAAATCAAAAAAAATCCCCAAAAATCCAAAAAAATCCCCAAATTCTGAATCTTTTGGGGGTCTCTGAGCTTCTGAGCATCGGAAAATTCCAGAATTTTTTGGGATTTTTCCCGAAATTCCCGTTTTTTGGCAGGAGAAGGAGTCCCCGGACGGGAACAACGTCGCCTGCATCCTGACGCTGCCGCCGTACCAGCGCCGCGGCTACGGGAAGTTCCTGATCGCCTTCAGTCAGTGACGCCGAAATACACCTGAAAACACCCAAAATGCACCCAAAAAATCCCCAAAAACGGCCCAAAAATACACCCAAAATACCTGAAAATCACCCAAAAACAGCCAGAAACACCCAAAATACACCCGAAATAGCCCAAAATACACCCCAAATACACCCAAAACAGCCAGAAACACCCAAAAACACCCAAAAATACCTGAAAATCACCCAAAAATACCCAAAAACACCCAAAATACACCCGAAATGCACCTAAAATACACCCAAAATACACCCAAAAACACCCAAAAATACATGAAAATCACCCAAAAATACCCCAAATACACCCAAAATACGCCTGAAATGCACCTGAAATACACCCAAAATGCACCCAAAATACACCCAAAAATAGCCCAAAAAATCCCCAAAAACAGCCAAAAAATACACCCAAAATACATCCAAAAATAGCAAAAAAATACACCCAAAAATACACCTAAAAGTACCCAAAAAATGCACCCAAAATACACCCGAAATATCCGCAAAATACACCCGAAATACACCCAAAAATATCCCCAAAAAACCCCCCAAAATACCCCAAAAATACACCCAAAATACACCCAAAAAACGCCCAAAAACACCCCAAAAATACATCCAAAATACACCCAAAATACACCCAAAAAAAAACCCAAAATACACCCCAAAATACCCCAAAAATACACCCAAAAATAGACCCTAAAAAATCCCAAAATACACCCGAAATACACCCAAAAATAGCCCAAAAAATATCCCAAAAATACCCCAAAATACACCCAAAAATAGACCCGAAATACACCCAAAAAACCAGTTCAAATACACACCAAAAATACCCAAAAAATACCCCAAAAACAGCCCAAAAATACACCTAAAAAATCCCCAAAAAATCCCCAAAAACACCCTAAAAATCCCCAAAAACACCCAAAAATCTCCCCAAAATACACCCAAAAATACTCAAAAAAAACACGCAAAAAACACCCCAAAAATATCCCCAAAAACACCCAAAAAAACCCCCCAAAAATACCCCAAAACCATCCCAAAAATACCTCAAAAACACCCAAAAATAGCCCAAGGACACCCCAAAAAAAACCCAAAAATATCCAAAAAATACCCCAAATACACCCAAAATACACCTGAAAAATACCCCCAAAACACCCCAAAAACCCACCCCAAAAATACCCTAAAAAATCCCAAAAATACCCCAAAATACCTCAAAAACAAACCCAAAACCACCCAAAAATACCCAAAAATGGCCGAAAATACCTGAAAATCACCCAAAAACGCCCAAAATACACCCCAAAAATACCCCAGAAAGATCCCCAAAAAACACCTCAAAAATACCCCAAAAATATCCCCAAAAATATCCAAAAACACCAAAAAAACCCCACCAAAAACAATCCCCAAAAAACACCCAAAAATCCCCCCCAAAAATCCCCAAAAATACTCAAATAAAAACCCCAAAAAACACCTCAAAAATACCCAAAAAACAGGCCAAAAACCACCCCAAAAAAAAACCCAAAAAATCCCCCAAAATTCCAAAAACCACACACAAAAAAAAAAAAGCCCCAAAAAACCCCAAAATTTGGGGAAATTTGGGAGAATTTGGGGGAATTTTGGGTGGATTTTGGTGCATTTTGGGTGGGCTTTGCTGGATGTTGGGGTGAGTTTGGATGCATTTTGGGCTGATTTGGGGTGATTTTGGCTGATTTGGGGTGGATTTTGATGGATTTTGGTGGGTTTTGGGTGGATTTGGATGGTTTTTGGGTGTTTTTGGATGGATTTTGGCTGATTTTGGGGTGATTTTGGCTGATTTTGGGCGTTTTTGGGTGTTTTTGCCCAGGTTACGAGCTGTCCAAGCTGGAGAGCACCGTGGGTGTTTTTGGGTGGATTTTTGTGTATTTTGGGTGTTTTTGATGGATTTTGATGAATTTTGGGGTGGATTTGGATGGTTTTTGGGGTGAATTTTGGCTGATTTTGGCTGATTTTGGCTGATTTTGGGCTTTTTTGGGTGTTTTTCCCCAGGTTACGAGCTGTCCAAGCTGGAGAGCACTGTGGGTGTTTTTGGCTGATTTTGGCTGATTTTGGGTGTATTTTGGGTGTTTTTTGATGGATTTTGATGGTTTTTGGGCTGATTTTGACTGATTTTGGCTGATTTTGGGTGTTTTTGGGTGTTTTTCCCCAGGTTACGAGCTGTCCAAGCTGGAGAGCACCGGGGGTGTTTTTGGGTGTAATTTGGGTGTTTTTTGCTGTATTTTGATGGTTTTTGGGTGGATTTGGATGGTTTTTGGGGTGATTTTGGGGTGAATTTGATGGATTTTGGGGTGATTTTGGCTGATTTTGGGGGTTTTTCCCCAGGTTACGAGCTGTCCAAGCTGGAGAGCACCGTGGGTGTTTTTGGGTGTATTTTGGGTGTTTTTTGCTGTATTTTGATGGTTTTTGGGTATATTTGGATGGATTTTGGGGTGATTTTGGGGTGATTTTGGCTGATTTTGGGCGTTTTTGGGTGTTTTTGCCCAGGTTACGAGCTGTCCAAGCTGGAGAGCACCGTGGGTGTTTTTGGGTGTTTTTGGGTGTATTTTTGTGTATTTTGGGTGTTTTTTGATGGATTTTGAGTGGATTTGGGTGGATTTGGATGGATTTTGGGTGGTTTTTGGGGTGATTTTGGGGTGATTTTGGTTGATTTTGGGTGTTTTTTCCCAGGTTATGAGCTGTCCAAGCTGGAGAGCACCGTGGGTGTATTTGGGTGTTTTTGGGTGTAATTTGGGTGTTTTTTGCTGGATTTTGATGGTTTTTGGGTATATTTGGATGGATTTTGAGTGGATTTGGATGGATTTTGGGGTGATTTTGGCTGATTTTGGGTGATTTTGGGGTGAATTTTGGCTGATTTGGGGTGTTTTTGGGTGTTTTTCCCCCCAGGTTACGAGCTGTCCAAGCTGGAGAGCCCCGTGGGTGTTTTTGGGTGGATTTTTGTGTATTTTGGGTGTTTTTTGATGGATTTTGATGGTGTTTGGGTCGATTTGGATGGATTTTGGGTGAATTTGGATGGTTTTTGGGGTGATTTTGGGTGAATTTTGGTTGATTTTGGGCGTTTTTGGGTGTTTTTCCCCAGGTTACGAGCTGTCCAAGCTGGAGAGCACCGTGGGTGTTTTTGGGTGTAATTTGGGTGGTTTTGGGTGGATTTTGCTGGTGTTTGGGTGTATTTGGATGTATTTTGGATGTATTTGGATGGTTTTTGGGTTGATTTTGGCTGATTTTGGGTTGAATTTGGCTGATTTGGGGTGTTTTTGGGTGTTTTTCCCCAGGTTACGAGCTGTCCAAGCTGGAGAGCACCGTGGGTGTTTTTGGGTGTATTTTTGTGGTTTTTGGGTGTTTTTTGCTGTATTTTGATGGTTTTTGGGTATATTTGGATGGATTTTGGGGTGATTTTGGGGTGATTTTGGGGTTTTTTGGGTGTTTCTGGCCCAGGTTACGAGCTGTCCAAGCTGGAGAGCACCGTGGGTGTTTTGGGGTGTTTTTTGGGTGTTTTTTGATGGATTTTGATGGTTTTTGGGTGTATTTGGATGGATTTTGGGCGGATTTGGATGGATTTTGGCTGATTTTGGGCTGATTTTGGCTGATTTTGGCTGATTTTGGGGTGTTTTTGGCTGATTTTGGGTGTTTTTCCCCAGGTTACGAGCTGTCCAAGCTGGAGAGCACCGTGGGTGTTTTTGGGTGGATTTTTGTGTATTTTGGGTGTTTTTTGATGGATTTTGATGGTTTTTGGGGTGATTTGGGGTGATTTTGGCTGATTTTGGCTGATTTTGGGGTGATTTTGGGTGTTTTTGGGTGTTTTTCCCCAGGTTACGAGCTGTCCAAGCTGGAGAGCACCGTGGGCTCCCCGGAGAAGCCGCTCTCGGACCTGGGCAAGCTCAGCTACCGCAGCTACTGGTCCTGGGTGCTGCTGGAGATCCTCAGGGACTTCCGGGGGACCCTCTCCATCAAGGACCTCAGGTACCACCAGTAAAAACCAGTACAAACCAGTTCAAACCAGTACAGACCAATATGGACCAGTATGGGCCCAAAAATCCCCATAGGGATCAATGGGAACCAGTACAAACCAGTATAAACCAGTGACTGCCCCTGGTCCTGGAGATCCTCAGGGAGTTCCGGGGGACCCTCTCCATCAAGGACCTCAGGTAAAAACCAGTATGGACCAGTTTAAATCCAGTATGGACCAGTACGGACCAGTATGGGCCCAAAGAACCCCATAGAAATCAATGGGAACCAGTACAAACCGGTACAGACCAGTATAAACCAGTGACTGCCCCTGGTCCTGGAGATCCTCAGGGACTTCCGGGGGACCCTCTCCATCAAGGACCTCAGGTACAAACCAGTACAAACCAGTATGGACCAGTATAGACCAGTATGGGCCCAAAGAACCCCATAGGGATCAATGGGAACCAGTACAGACCAGTACAAACCAGTGGCTGCCCCTGGTCCTGGAGATCCTCAGGGGCTTCCAGGGGACCCTCTCCATCAAGGACCTCAGGTACAAACCAGTAAAAACCAGTATGGACCAGTATAAACCAGTACGGACCAGTATGGGCCCAAAGAACCCCATAGAAATCAATGGGAGCCAGTACATACCAGTACAGATCAGTATGGACCAGTATGAACCAGTTCAAGCCAGTATAGACCAGCATGAACCCAAAGAACCCCATAGGGATCAATGGGAACCAGTGCAGGCCAGTATAAACCAGTACAAACCAGTATGAACCAGTATGGACCAGGATAAACCAGTATGGGCCCAAAAAGCCCCATAGGGATCTGTAGAAACCAGTACAGACCAGTTCGAACCAGTACAGACCAATATAGACCAGTATGGGCCAGTGACTGCCCAATGGGCACTGAGGAGTCACTCAGGGGTCACTCAATGGTCACTCCCAGTGGTCAGTGGTCACTCAGTGGTCACTCCTGGTTACTCAGTGGTCAGTGGTCACTCATTGGTCACTCTGCTGTCCAGCCAGATGACCAGCATCACTCAGACCGACATCATCAGCCCCTGGGGCCGTTCCCAGGGTCACTCCCATAGATCAGTGCTGGGTACCACTGGTCAGTGCTCACTCCCGTGGGTCAGTGGTCACTCCCAGTGGTCAGTGGTCAGTGGTCACTCATTGGTCACTCCCTGTCCAGCCAGATGACCAGCATCACGCAGACCGACATCATCAGCCCCTGGGGCCATTGGCAGTGCTGGGTACCAGGGGTCAGTGCCCAGCCCCAGAGGTCAGTGCTCACTCTCATTGGTCAGTGCTCACTCCCATGGGTCAGTGGTCACTCAGTGGTCACTCAGTGGTCAGTGGTCACTCATGGTCACTCATGGTCACTCAGTGGTCACTCTGCTGTCCAGCCAGATGACCAGCATCACCCAGACCGACATCATCAGCCCCTGGGGCCGTTCCCATTGCCCAGCCCCATAGATCAGTGCTCACACCCATGGGTCAGTGGTCACTCAGGGGTCACTCAGTGGTCACTCCCAGTGGTCAGTGGTCACTCAGTGGTCACTCCTGGTCACTCTGCTGTCCAGCCAGATGACCAGCATCACCCAAACTGACATCATCAGCCCCTGGGGCCGTTCCCAGGGTCACACCCAGAGATCAGTGCTGGGTACCACTGGTCAGTGGTCACTCCTGGTCACTCAGTGGTCACTCAGTGGTCACTCAGTGGTCACTCAGTGGTCAGTGGTCACTCTGTCCCCCAGCCAGATGACCAGCATCACCCAAACTGACATCATCAGCCCCTGGGGCCATTGGCAGTGCCCAGCCCCAGAGATCAGTGGTCACACCCATGGGTCAGTGGTCACTCAGTGGTCAGTGGTCACTCCTGGTCACTCAGTGGTCACTCAGTGGTCAGTGGTCACTCATTGGTCACTCTGCTGTCCAGCCAGATGACCAGCATCACGCAGACCGACATCATCAGCACGCTGCAGTCGCTGAACATGGTCAAGTACTGGAAGGGCCAGCACGTCATCTGCGTCACGCCCAAGCTGGTGGAGGAGCACCTCAAGAGCGCCCAGTACAAGAAACCGCCCATCACCGGTGACTAATTAACCTCTTTAATTAATTAATTAACCCTCCTCAATGAGCTGGACTTGCCTCGTTAACCCCCCGATTGGTTGGTGTTAATTACCACAGTGATAATGGAAGCGGCTTCTCTCCTCCCCCCCCCCTCGACTGCCCCGGAGTGGTTTGGTCCTGAACTAATTAGCGTTAATTAATAGGCTTGGTCGTTAATGAATGTTGTTAATTAATGCGGTTTTATTAATGAATGTGGCTTAATGACCCCCCCCCCCCCCGATTGGCACCAAATGGTTCAGCCCAGGCTCCCCCGTTAATTAATTTCTCTTAATTAATCTTCACGTTAGTTAATTGTTTTTAGTGACTAACAAAGTATTGAGCCTCTAATGAGCTCTAAAGTACCGTGCTTGTTAATTAACACACTTTTATTAATGAATTCGGCTTAATGAACCCCCCCGTGATCGGCACTGAATGGTTCAGGCTCCCCCATTAATTAATTTCTTTTAATTAGTCTTCATGTTAATTAATTGCTGTTGGTGACTAACACGTTAATTAGCCTCTAATGAGCTCTCGTTAAGGATCGTGCTTATTAATTAACACGCTGTTATTAATGAACCCCCCCCCCCCATGATCGGCACTGAATGGTTCAGTCCAGGCTCCTCCGTTAGTTAATTTCTTTTAATTAATCTTCATGTTAATTAATTACTGTTGGTGACTAACATGTTAATCAGCCTCTAATGACCTTTCATTAAGGATCGTGCTTATTAATTAACACACTTTTATTAATGAACATGGCTTAATGAATCCCCCCCGTGATCGGCACCGAATGGTTCAGTCCAGGCTCTCCCCGTTAATTAATTTCTTTTAATTAATCTTCACGTTAATTAATTGCCATTGGTGACTAACGTGTTAATTAGCCTCTAATGAGCTCTCGTTAAGGATCGTGGTAATTAATTAACACACCGATTTTAATGAACCCCCCGTGATTGGCGCCGAATGGTTCAGTCCAGGCTCCCCCGTTAATTAATTTCTTTTATTAATCTTCACGTTAATTAGTTGCTGTTGGTGACTAACGCGGTATTGAGCATCTAATGAGCTCTCGTTAAGGATCATGCTCGTTAATTAACACGCCTTTATTAATGAACGCGGCTTAATGAACCCCCCCGTGATCGGCACCCAATGGTTCAGTCCAGGCTCCCCTGTTAATTAATTTCTTTTAATTAATCTTCATGTTAATTAATTGCCGTTGGTGACTGACACGTTAATCAGCCTCTAATGAGCTCTCATTAAGGACCATGCTTGTTAATTAACACACTTTTATTAATGAACTTGGCTTAATGAACCCCCCCCGTGATCGGCACTGAATGGTTCAGCCCGGCAGCCCTCCCCCCCCCAATTAATTCCTTTTAATGAACACGATTAATCACTGTTAATGAGTTATTTACGTGGCTCTTTAATGAGCTGCTCTTAAGATCCCTAATTAACACCCCCCAGTTAATTACCCCCTAGTTAATTAATGCTAATTAAGGCTAATTAAGGCTAATTAAGGCTAATTAATTAATTAATTAATTGCCCTTTTAATTGCAGTGGACTCCATCTGCCTGCGCTGGGCGCCCCCGAAGCACAAACAGGCCAAGGTGGCCAAGAAGTGAAATTTTGGGGCAAATTCGGGGAATTTCCGGCAAATTTGGGGAATTTCTGTCAAATTTGGGGAATTTCTGTCAATTTTGGGGAATTTCCCCTCAAATTTTTGGGATTTTCCCTCCAATTTTGGGGGAATTTCTGTCAAATTTGGGATTTTCCCTCCAATTTTGGGATTTTTCCATCAATTTTTGGGGTTTTTCCCCTCAAAATTCGGATTTTTCTCCAATTTTTGGGATTTTTCTCCAATTTTTGGGGGTTTTCCATCAATTTTTGGGATTTATCCCCTCCAATTTTGGGGTTTTTCTCCAATTTTGGGGTTTTTCCCCAATTTTTGGGTTTTTTCCATCGATTTTTGGGGGTTTTCCCCTCAAATTTCGGATTTTTCTCCAATTTGCAGGATTTTTTCCGTCAATTTTTGGGGTTTTTCTCCAATTTTTGGGTTTTTCCATCGATTTTTGGGGTTTTTCCCCTCCAAATCCGGATTTTTCTCCAATTTTTGGGTTTTTTCCCTCAAATTTCGGGGTTTTCCCCCAAATTTTGTGTTTCCTTCACTCCAATTTTGGGATTTTCCCCTCAGTTTTTGGGATTTTTCCCTCAAATTTTGGGGTTTTTTCCCAATTTTTGGGGGGTTTTCCCTCAAATTTTGGGGTTTTTTTCCTTCCACTTTTGGGTTTTTTCCCCTCAATTTCGGGGTCCCAAATACAAATCCCAAAATCCCAAATACACCAGAAAAACAAAAAAAAAAACACAAAAACCACGGGGAGGGGTCTCCGAGTTTTTATTTCGGGGGATTCACCCCAAAATCAGCCCCAGGAACCAAAATTTGGTTTTTTCACCCCAAAACCCCCCAAAATTTACATTTCTCACCCCAAAATCCCACCCAGGACTCCCCAAATTTGGGTTTTTCACCCCAAAATCCCACCCAGGACCCTCCAAAATTGGATTTTTCACCCCAGGACCCCCAAAATTTGGGTTTCTCACCCCAAAATCAGCCCCAGGACCCCCAGAATTGCACCAGGACCCCCCAAAATTTCGGTTTTTCACCCCAAAACCAGCCCCAGGACCCCCAAAATCAGCCCCAGGACCCCCCAGATTTGGGTTTTTCACCCCAAAACCCCCCAAAATTTACATTTCTCACCCCAAAATCCCACCCAGGACCCCCAAAATTTGGATTTTTCGCCCCAGGACCCCCCAAATTTGAGTTCTTCACCCCAAAATCAGCCCCAGGACCCCCAAAATCGCACCCAGGACCCCCCAAATTCGGGTTTCCTCAGCCCCAGGACCCCCAAAATTTGGATTTTTCACCCCAGGACCCCCAAAATTGGGGTTTCTCACCCCAAAACCAGCCCCAGGATCCCCAAAATCGCACCCAGGATCCCCCAAATTTGGGGTTTCTCAGCCCCAGGACCCCCCCAAATTTACTTCTTTCCCCCCAAAATCCCACCCAAGACCCCCAAAATTTGGGGTTCTCACCCCAGGACCCCCCAAATTGGGGTTTCTCACCCCAAAATCAGCCCCAGGACCCCCCAAATTTGGATTTTTCACCCCAGGACCCCCCAAATTTGGGGTTCCTCACCCCAAAATCCCACCCAGGACCCCCCAAATTAGGACCAGGACCCCCAAAATTTCGGTTTTTCACCCCAAAATCTCACCCAGAACCCCCCAAATTTGGGGTTTCTCAGCCCCCGGACTCCCCAAATTCGGGTTTCTCACCCCAAAATTGCACCCAGGACCCCCAAAATTCGGCTTTTTCACCCCAAAATCCCACCCAGGCCCCCCCAAATTTGGGATTTTTCACCCCCAAACCAACCCCAGCACCCCCAACCCCACCCCCAGCACCCCCCAGCTCCCCCCCCTCACCCCTCCCCCTCCCCCCAATGCCCCTCCCCCCACCACATCCCCCTCCGCTGGGGGGAGGGGCCGCGCCCAGGCTGGGGGGAGGGGCGGGCAGGGCTCCTCCCCCTCCCCCTCCTCAGGCTCAGGTGGCTCAGGTGAGGTTTGGGGCGTGGTCCCGGCGGGGGGCGGGGCCAGGTGCGGCAGCAGCCCCAGGATCCAGGACAGGTGAGGCCCCACCCCGGTGTAGACCCCCGGGCGGGCGGGGCGGCCGCAGGCCTCGCCCCAGCTGACCACGCCCACCAGGTGCCAGGTGGGGCTGCCGGGCAGGCGGCAGGTGAGGGGACCCCCGGAGTCACCCTGGGGGGACAGCGGGGACAGAGGGGACATTGGGGGGGTTGGGGACATTGGGGACACTGGGGGGGGACAATGGGGGGGTTGGGGGACATTTGGGACACTTGGGGACACTGAGGGGACATGGGGACATTGGGGACACTGAGGGGGTTGGGGACATTCAGGGGTTTGGGGACATTGGGACCCCGCCAGGTGTGACCCAGGTGGCAGGTGAGGGGACCCCGGAGTCACCCTGGGGGGACACAGGGGACACTCAGGGGACACTCAGGGGACATTGGGGACATTGGGACACTGAGGGAACATTGGGGACACTGAGGGGACATCCAGGTGGGTTGGGGGCACTGGGACACTGAGGGGGTTGGGGACATCCAAGGGCTTTGGGGACATTGGGGACATTGAGGGGACATTGGGGTCATTGCAGGGTTTGGGGACATTGGGGACATTGGGGACACTGAGGGCGTTGGGGACATTCAGGGGTTTGGGGACATTGGGGACATTGGGGACATTGGGGGGACATTGGGGGGGACATTGGGGGACATCCAGGGGGGTTGGGGACATTGGGGGGATTGGGGGCATTGGGGGCATTGGGACATTGGGGACATTGGGGGGATTGGGGACATTGGGGGACATTGGGGACATTGGGGGACATTGGGGGGATTGGGGACATTGGGGACACTGGGACACTAAGGGGACATTGGGGACATTGGGGGACATTTGGGGACATTGGGGACATTGGGGACATTGGGGGACATTGGGGACATTGGGGACATTGGGGGACATTGGGGACATTGGGGACATTGGGGGACATTGGGGGACATTGGGGACATTGGGGACATTGGGGGACATTGGGGACATTGGGGACATTGGGGGACATTTGGGGACATTGGGGACATTGGGGACATTGGGGGACATTGGGGGACATTGGGGGACATTGGGGACACTGGGGACACTAAGGGGACATGGGGACATTGGGGACATTTGGGGACATTGGGGGACATTGGGGACATTGGGGACATTTGGGGACATTGGGGACTTGGACATTGGGGACATTGGGGACATTTGGGGACATTGGGGGACATTGGGGACATTGGGGGGACATTGGGGGACATTGGGGACATTGGGGGGACATTGGGGGACATTGGGGACATTGGGACATTGGGGGACATTGGGGACATTGGGGGACATTGGGGGGACATTGGGGACATTGGGGACATTGGGGACATTGGGGACATTGGGGACATTGGGGGGATTGGGGACATTGGGGGACATTGGGGGGACATTGGGGACATTGGGGACATTGGGGACATTGGGGACATCCAGGGAATGGGGACATTGGGGGCATTGGGGACACTGGGGGGGTTGGGGACATTTGGGACACCTTGGGGACACTGAGGGGACATTGGGGACATTGGGGACATTGGGGGGACATTGGGGACATTGGGGACATTGGGGGGACATTGGGGACATTGGGGACATTGGGGACATTGGGGGACATTGGGGACATTGGGGACATTGGGGACATTGGGGGGGTTGGGGACATTGGGGACATCCAGGGGGGTTGGGGACATTGGGGACATTGAGGACACTCAGGGGACATTGGGGGACATTGGGGGGGTTGGGGACATTGGGGGGGTTGGGGACACTGGGGGGGTTGGGGACATTGGGGACACTGAGGGGACATTGGGGACACCGAGGGGTTTGGGGACATTGGGGACATTGGGACCCTGCCAGGTGTGACCCAGCCAGCAGGTGAGGGGACCCCCAGAGTGGCCCTGGGGACACGGGGGACAGAGGGGGGGACATTGGGGACACTGAGGGGGTTGGGAGGGTTGGGGACACCAGGGCCTTGGGGACACTGGGGACACTGAGGGGACATTGGGGTCATTGCAGGGTTTGGGGACATTGGGACATTGGGGACATTGGGACCCCACCAGGTGTGACCCAGGGGCAGGTGAGGGGACCCCCAGAGTCACCCTGGGGGGACACGGGGGACACTCAGGGGACACTCAGGGGACATTGGGGGGACATTGGGGACATTGGGGACATTGGGGGGATTGGGGACATTGGGGACATTTGGGGACATTGGGACATTGGGGACACTGAGAGGACATTGGGGACATTGGGGGTGTTGGGGACATTGGGGACATTTGGGGGACAATGGGGACATTGGGGACATTGGGGACACTGAGAGGACATTGGGGACATTGGGGGTGTTGGGGACATTGGGGACATTTGGGGGACAATGGGGACATTGGGACATTGGGGACACTGAGAGGACATTGGGGACATTGGGGGTGTTGGGGACATTGGGGACATTGGGGGACAATGGGACATTGGGGACATTGGGACACTGAGGGGACATTGGGGACATTGGGGATGTTGGGGACATTGGGGACATTGGGGGACAATGGGGACATTGGGGACATTGGGACACTGAGGGGACATTGGGGACATTGGGGATGTTGGGGACATTGGGGACATTGTGGGGGACAGGGTGAGGATGAAGAGGGACATTGCAGTGGGGGGGAGGGGACACAGAGGGACCTTGGGGACAACGGGGGTGAGGTGACACCGGCACACAGGAGGAGGTGACAGCGGTGACAGGAGGAGGTGACACAGGTGACATAGAGGGGAGGTGACAGGTGACAGTGGCAGAGAGGGGAGGTGACAGTGACACACAGAAGGTGACAGTGACACAGACAGGTGCCAGGTGTGGCAGTGTCACTGACAGGGGGAGGTGACAGTGGCACACAGGTGAGGTGACAGCGGTGACACAGGAGGGAGGTGACAGAGGTGACAGTGACACACAGGAGGTGACAGTTGACAGGGGTGACACAGAGGTGCCAGGTGTGGCAGTGTCCCTGGCAGGGGAGGTCACAGAGGTGACACAGAGAGGGGGAGGTGACAGGGATGGCACACAGGGAGGTGACAGAGGTGACAGTGACACAGACAGGTGCCAGGTGTGGCAGTGTCACTGACAGGGGGAGGTGACAGAGGTGACACAGAGGTGCCAGCCCAGGTGTGTCAGTGTCGCTGACAGGGGAGGTGACAGCGGTGACACAGAGAGGGGGAGGTGACAGGGTGGCACAGAGGGAAGGTGACAGTGACACAGGGAAGGTGACAGTGACACAGAGGTGCCAGGTGTGGCAGTGTCACTGACAGGGGAGGTCACAGAGGTGACACAGAGGTGACAGTGACACAGGGAAGGTGACAGTGACACACAGGTGCCAGCCCAGGTGTGTCAGTGTCGCTGACAGGGGAGGTGACAGAGGTGACAGAGGTGACAGAGGTGACAGTGACACAGGGAAGGTGACAGGTGACACACAGGTGACACAGGTGCCAGCCCAGGTGTGTCAGTGTCCTGACCTGGCAGGCGTCGCGCTGTCCCTGCGGGAAGCCGGCGCAGAGGGTGTCGCTGGCGGGTGTCCCCCATGCTGTCCCCTGGCCCCGGTGTCCCCATGCTGTCCCCTGTCCCCGTGGCTGTCCCAGTGTCCCCATCTCTGTCCCCTCTGTCCCCATGCCGTAGAGGCAGCGGCAGCGGCGTTGGCTCAGCAGCGGCACCTCCAGCTGCTGCAGCGTGCGGGGCGGCGGCAGCGGCACTGCGGGGACAGCCAGGGCACCAAACTGTCACCAAACTGACACCAGTGCCACCAGACTGCCACCAAACTGTCCCCAAACTGTCCCCAAACTGTCACCAAGGTGTCACAAGGTGTCACCAGACTGACACCAAACTGTCACCAAACTGACCCCAGACTGGCACCAGACTGACACCAAACTGTCCCCAAGGTGTCACCAAACTGACACCAGTGTCACCAGGCTGACACCGTGTCACACACCTGTCCCAACCTGTCTCAGTGTCACTGACCCCACCCCGGTGTCCCCAGTTCCCCCCCAGTGTCCCCAATCCCCCAATGTCCCCAGGTGTCCCCAAAGCCCCCAGGTGTCCCTGTACCTGCCGTCCCCAGGTGTCCCCAGCCGGTGACAGTGCAGTTACTGCCTGCTGTCCCCATTCCCCTGGATGTCCCCAATGTCCCCAATGTCCCTCACCTGTCCTCAAAGCCCCCAGGTGTCCCCAGGTGTCCCCAATGTCCCTCACCTGCTGTCCCCAGGTGTCCCCAGCCGGTGACGGTGCAGTTACTCCCCAATCCCCCTGGATGTCCCCAGGTGTCCCCAGGTGTCCCCAAAGCCCCCAGGTGTCCCTGTACCTGCCGTCCCCAGGTGTCCCCATCCAGTGACAGTGCAGTTGCTCCCCAATGTCCCCCATGTCCCCAATGTCCCCAGGTGTCCCCAGGTGTCCCCAAAGCCCCCAGATGTCCCCTCACCTGCTGTCCCCAGGTGTCCCCAGGTGTCCCTCACCTGCTGTCCCCAGGTGTCCCCATCCAGTGACAGTGCAGTTGCTCCCTGATGTCCCCAATCCCCCCGATGTCCCCAATGTCCCCAATCCCCCAGGTGTCCCCAGGTGTCCCCAATGTACCTGCCGTCCCCAGGTGTCCCCATCCAGTGACGGTGCAGTTGCTCCCCAATGTCCCCAATCCCCCCATTCCCCTGGATGTCCCCAATGTCCCCAATGTCCCTGTACCTGCTGTCCCCAGGTGTCCCCAGCCGGTGACGGTGCAGTTACTCCCGGGCCGGAACACGTCCCCGGGCGGGGGGAGGCAGACGGGCCGTACCAATCGGGAGGGCACGGCGGGGGGGTCCAGCCGGGCCAGCGCCAGGTCCCCGGCGACGTCACCCTGATCCTGGGGCGCCCCCTGGCGGGCGCTGTCGCGATAGGCGCGATAGGCCGGGTGCAGCTCCACCTGGGCCAGGCGGCGCACCTGGGCCTCGGGGGGAGGGGAGAGCAGCTGCAGCACCCCCAGGGTGGCGCGGTACTCGCCGAGGGGGTGCTCCCTGAAATTGGGGGAAATTTGGGGGTTAGGGGGGAAATTTGGGGGAATTTGGGGTTTTGGGGGGGATTTGGGGGGAATTTTGGGGGTTTGGGAGGGATTTGGGGGAAATCTGGGTTTTGGAGGGAAATTTGGGAAGGATTTGGGGAAAATTTAGGGATTTGGGGGGAAATTTGGGGGGGATTTGGGGGAAATCTGGGGTTTTGGGGGGGAAATTTGGGGTTTGGGGAGAGGATTTGGGGGGATTTGGGGTTTCGGGGGGAAATTTGGGGGAAATTTGGGGATTTGGGGGGGATTTGGGGGGGAAATTTAGGATTTTGGGGGGATTTGGCGGGGAAATTTGGGGATTTGGGGGGGATTTGGGGGGGATTTGGGGGGTCCTGAAGGTACTCGCGGAGAGGGTGCTCCCTAAAATAATAAAAAAAAATTGGGGTTAGGGGGGGGAATTTGGGGGGATTTGGGGGGGATTTGGGGATTTGGGGGAAATTTGGGGGAAATTTGGGGGGAGATTTGGGGGAAATTTGGGGTTTGGGGGAAATTTGGGGGGATTTGGGGGAAAATTCAGGGTTTGGGGGCGGATTTGGGGGGGATTGGGGGGGGCATTTGGGGAAAATTTAGGGATTTGGGGGGAAATTCGGGGTTTTGGGGAGGAAATTTGGGGATTTGGGGGGAAATTTTTGGGATTTGGGGGGGAAATTTTGGGAGAAATTTGGGGATTTGGGGGAGATTTGGGGTTATGGGGGAAATTTGGGGGATTTGGGGGGGATTTGGGGGAAATTTGGGGATTTGGGGGGATTTTGGGGGGATTTGGGGGGTCCTGAAGGTACTCGGGGAGGGGGTGCTCCCTAAAATGGGGGGAGATTGGGGGTTAGGGGGGAAATTTGGGGGGATTTGGGGGGGAAATTTTAGGGATTTGGGGAGAAGATTTGGGGGGAAATTTGGGGTTTGGGGGAGATTTGGGGGGGATTGGGAGGAAATTTGGGCTGTTCTGGGGCAGCTTTTGGGTCAGTTTGGGGCACTTTGGGGTTATTTTAGGGTCACTCTAGCTCAGTTTGGGGTCAGTTTGGGGTCACTTTGGCGTTATTCTAGGGTCACTCTGGGGTCAGTCTGAGGTCACTTTGGGGTCAGTCTGGGGTCAGATTTTTGGGGTTATTTTAGGGTCACTCTGGGGTCACTCAAGGGTCAGTTTTGGGTCAGTCTGGGGTCACTCTGGGGTCAGTTTAGGGTCAGTTTGGGGTCAGTTGTTGGGATTATTTTTGGGTCAGTTAAGGTCAGTTTGGGGTCACTCAGGGGTCACTCAGGGGTCACTCAGGGGTCACTCAGGGGTCAGTACTCACGGCGGGAAGCAGTGTGCAGCCGTCAGCAGCCAGGCCGGGGCAGTGTTCGGGGTCAGTTTGGGGTCAGGTTTTTTGGCAGGTTTGGGGTCACTCAGGGGTCACTCAGGGGTCACTCAGGGGTCACTCAGGGGTCAGTTAGGGTCACTCAGGGGTCACTCAGGGGTCACTCAGGGGTCAATACTCACGGCGGGAAGCAGTGTGCAGCCGTCAGCAGCCAGGCCGGGGCAGTGTTTGGGGTCAGTTTGGGGTCAGTTTGGGGTCAGTTCGGGGGCAGTTTTTGGGGCAGTTTTGGGGCAGTTTTTGGGGCACATTCCAGGCTATTTTTGGGTTATTTTTGGGTCAGTTTAGGGTCAGTTTAGGGTCAGTACTCACGGCGGGAAGCAGTGTGCAGCCGTCAGCAGCCAGCCGGCAGTGTTTGGGGTCAGTTTGGGGTCAGTTTGGGTCAGTTTTGGGGTCAGTTTTTTTGGGCAGTTTTTGGGTCACTCAGGGGTCACTCAGGGGTCAGTTAGGGTCAGTTTAGGGTCAGTTTAAGGTCAATACTCACGGCGGGAAGCAGTGTGCAGCCGTCAGCAGCCAGGCCGGGGCAGTGTTTGGGGTCAGTTTGGGGTCAGTTTGGGGTCAGTTTGGGGTCAGTTTAGGGTTATTTTAGGGTCAGTTTGGGGTTGCTTTGGGGTCACTTTGGGGTTATTTTTGGGGTAGTTTTTGGGGTCAGTTCGGGGCAGTTTTTTGGGGTTATTTTAGGGTCACTCTGGGGTCAGTTAGGGGTCAGTTTGGGGTCAGTTTAGGGCAGTTTTTGGGGCACATTCCAGGCTATTTTTGGGTCAGTTTTGGGGTCACTCTAGGGTCAGTTTAGGGTCAGTTAGGGGTCAGTTTGGATCAGGTTTTTTGGGCAGTTTTGGGGTCAGTTAGGGGTCACTCTAGGGTCACTCTAAGGTCAGTTTAAGGTCACTTTAGGGTCAGTTTAGGGTGAGTTTGGGGTCAGTTTGGGGTCAGTTTTTTAGGGTTATTTTAGGGTCACTCTAGGGTCAGTTAGGGTCACTCAGGGGTCAGTTAGGGTCACTCAGGGGTCACTCAGGGGTCACTCAGGGGTCAATACTCACGGCGGGAAGCAGTGTGCAGCCGTCAGCAGCCAGGCCGGGGCAGTGTTTGGGGTCAGTTTGGGTCAGTTTGGGGTCAGTTTTTAGGGTTATTTTAGGGTCACTCTAAGGTCACTCAGGGGTCAGTTTGGGTCAGTTTAAGGTTATTTTAGGATCAGTTTGGGGTTGCTCTGGGGTCACTTTGGGGTTATTTTTGGGGCAGTGTTTGGGGTCAGTTCGGGGCAGTTTTTTAGGGTTATTTTAGGGTCACTCTGGGGTCACTCTGGGGTCACTCAGGGGTCACTCAGGGGTCACTCAGGGGTCAATACTCACGGCGGGAAGCAGTGTGCAGCCGTCAGCAGCCAGGCCGGGGCAGTGTTTGGGGTCAGTTTGGGGTCAGTTTTTTTGGGCAGGTTTGGGGTCACTCTGGGGTCACTCTAGGGTCAGTTTGGGGTCAGTTTGGGGCAGTTTTTGGGGCACATTCCAGGCTATTTTTGGGTCAGTTTTGGGGTCACTCTAGGGTCAGTTAGGGTCACTCTAGGGTCACTCTGGGGTCAGTTTAGGGTCACTCTAGGGTCAGTTTGGGGTCAGTTTGGGGTCAGTTTGGGGTCAGTTTGGGGTCAGTTTTTTGGGGTTATTTTAGGGTCACTCAGGGGTCACTCAGGGGTCAGTTAGGGTCACTCAGGGGTCACTCAGGGGTCAGTTTAAGGTCAGTACTCACGGCGGGAAGCAGTGTGCAGCCGTCAGCAGCCAGGCCGGGGCAGTGTTTGGGGTCAGTTTGGGGTCAGTTTGGGGTCAGGTTTTTTGGGCAGTTTTTGGGTCACTCAGGGGTCAGTTAGGGTCACTCAGGGGTCACTCAGGGGTCACTCAGGGGTCAGTACTCATGGCGGGAAGCAGTGTGCAGCCGTCAGCAGCCAGGCCGGGGCAGTGTTTGGGGTCAGTTTGGGGTCAGTTTGGGGTCAGTTTGGGGTCAGTTTGGGGTCAGTTCGGGGCAGTTTTTGGGGCAGTTTTGGGGCAGTTTTTGGGGCACATTCCAGGCTATTTTTGGGTTATTTTTGGGTCAGTTTAGGGTCAGTTTAGGGTCAATACTCACGGCGGGAAGCAGTGTGCAGCCGTCAGCAGCCAGGCCGGGGCAGTGTTTGGGGTCAGTTTGGGGTCAGTTTGGGGTCAGTTTGGGGTCAGTTTGGGGTCAGTTTTTTAGGGTTATTTTAGGGTCACTCTGGGGTCACTTTGAGGTCAGTTTGGGTCAGTTTAGGGTTATTTTAGGGTCAGTTTGGGGTTGCTTTGGGGTCACTTTGGGGTTATTTTTGGGGCAGTGTTTGGGGTCAGTTTGGGGTCAGTTTTTTAGGGTTATTTTAGGGTCACTCTGGGGTCACTCTAGGGTCAGTTAGGGTCACTCAGGGGTCACTCAGGGGTCACTCAGGGGTCACTCAGGGGTCAGTTAGGGTCAGTTAGGGTCAGTTTAAGGTCAATACTCACGGCGGGAAGCAGTGTGCAGCCGTCAGCAGCCAGGCCGGGGCAGTGTTTGGGGTCAGTTTGGGGTCAGTTTTTTGGGGTTATTTTAGGGTCACTCAGGGGTCACTCAGGGGTCACTCAGGGGTCAGTTAGGGTCACTCTAAGGTCAGTTTAGGGTCAATACTCACGGCGGGAAGCAGTGTGCAGCCGTCAGCAGGTCAGCAGCCAGGCCGGGGCAGTGTTTGGGGTCAGTTTGGGGTCAGTTTTTTAGGGTCACTCTAAGGTCACTCTGGGGTCACTCAGGGGTCACTCAGGGGTCAGTTTAGGGTCAGTTTAAGGTCAGTACTCACGGCGGGAAGCAGTGTGCAGCCGTCAGCAGCCAGGCCGGGGCAGTGTTTGGGGGTCAGTTTTTTGGGGTTATTTTAGGGTCACTCTGTGGTCACTCAGGGGTCACTCAGGGGTCAGTTAGGGTCAGTTTAGGGTCAGTTTAAGGTCAATACTCACGGCGGGAAGCAGTGGGCAGCCGTCAGCAGCCAGGCCGGGGCGATCAGCGCCCCCCCCGCAGACGTGGCGCCCCCTGTAGGCCAGGCTGACCTGCCAGGGCCACTGCCCCTCCTGCGCCCCCGAGCCCCCCACCACGCGCCGCAGCACCGGGCTCCCGCACGGCACTGCGGGGGTTAAACCCAAAAATCAGAGAGAGCCCAGTCAGAGAGAGCCTCCCCAAAAATGGGGACCCTCCCATCAAGGACCCTCCCCCAAAAATGGGGACCCTCCCATCAAGGACCCCCCCCAAAAAATGGGATCTCCCCCCAAAAATGGAGCCTTCCCTTTAAGGGACCCCCCCCAAAAAATGAGATCTCCCCCCAAAAATGGGACCCACCCCAAAAATGGAGCCCCTCCCCCTAAAGGACCCCCCCCCAAAAAAATGGGATCTTCCCCAAAAATGGACCCTCTCCCCTTAAGGGACCCCCCCCAAAATTGGGACCCACCCCCCAAAAACGGGACCTCTCCCATCAAGGAGCGCCCCCCCACCAGAAATGGATCCTTCCCCTTAAGGTACCCCCCCCAAAAAAATGGGATCTCCCCCAAAAAAATGAGGCCCCTCCCTTGAAGGACCCCCTCCCCAAAATGGATCCTTCCTCTTAAGGGACCTCCCCCCCGAAAAAATGGGATCTCTCCCAAAAATGGGACCCCCCCCCAAAAATGGAAGCCCCTCCCTTTAAGGGACCCCCCCCCCAAAAAATGGGATCTCCCCCCAAAATATGGGGCCCCTCCCCTTAAGGGACTCCCCCCCAGAAATGGATCCTTCCCCTTAAGGGACCCACCCCCCCAAAAAAAATGGGATCTCCCCCAAAAAAACGGGGCCCCTTCCTTGAAGGACCCCCTCCCTAGAAATGGATCCTTCCCTTTAAGGGACCCCCCCCAAAAAATGGGATCTCCCCCCAAAAATGGAGACCCCCCCCTCCCCATAAGAGACCCCCCCAACTCAGGACCCCTCCCCAAAAACGAGACTCCTCCCCTTAAAGGACCCCCACCCCTTCAGGGACCCCCCAATTCCGGACCCCAAACCCCCCAAACCTCAGGTGTGCCCCTCCCCCCTCACCTGTCTCATCCTCGGCTGCCGCCCCCCAGTGACCTGAGAGGGACAAAGATGACGTCAGAGAGCCCTTTTGGGGGAGGCTGATGACGTCACACACTCCCCTCCCCTTTTTTTGGGGGGGGGGCTGTCCCTGAGTGACCCGGCCGGACACGGGAGGGACAGAGGGACAGAGGGACAGAGGGACAGAGGGATGGACAGAGGGACAGAGGGACAGAGGGACAGAGGGACAGGGGGACAGAGGGGACAGAGGGACAGAGGGACAGAGGGACAGAGGGACAGAGGGACAGAGGGACAGAGGGATGGACAGAGGGACAGAGGGACAGAGGGACAGAGGGACAGAGGGACAGAGGGAGGGACAGAGGGGACAGAGGGACAGAGGGACAGAGGGGACAGAGGGACAGAGGGACAGAGGGACAGAGGGATGGACAGAGGGACAGAGGGACAGAGGGACAAAGGGACAGAGGGACAGAGGGGACAGAGGGGACAGAGGGACAGAGGGACAGACAGAGGGGACAGAGGGACAGACAGAGGGACAGAGGGACAGAGGGACAGAGGGACAGACAGAGGGGACAGAGGGACAGACAGAGGGACAGAGGGACAGAGGGACAGAGGGACAGAGGGACAGAGGGACAGAGGGGACAGAGGGGACAGAGGGAGGGACAGAGGGACAGAGGGACAGAGGGACAGAGGGACAGAGAGACAGAGGGAC
The DNA here is from genome assembly GCA_016584745.2 of Phylloscopus trochilus trochilus. NCBI lineage: Eukaryota > Metazoa > Chordata > Aves > Passeriformes > Phylloscopidae > Phylloscopus > Phylloscopus trochilus. Next base: position 29,936 of record WQNJ02000480.1, on the reverse strand, counting down.
AGAGGGACAGAGGGACGGAGGGACGGAGGGACAGACAGAGGGACAGGGGGACAGAGGGACAGAGGGACAGAGGGACAGAGGGACAGACAGACAGAGGGACAGAGGGACAGACAGAGGGACAGGGGGACAGAGGGACAGAGGGAGGGACAGAGGGACAGACAGACAGAGGGACAGAGGGACAGAGGGACGGACAGAGGGACAGAGGGACAGAGGGACAGAGGGACAGAGGGGACAGAGGGACAGAGGGATGGACAGAGGGACAGAGGGACAGAGGGACAGAGGGACAGAGGGGACAGAGGGACAGAGGGATGGACAGAGGGACAGAGGGATGGACAGGCGGACATCCGGGACAGCATCCGGGGCCGAGCCGGAAAAACCGGCCCCGGGAATGCGGGAATGTGCGGGAGAGATGGCCTGACAGCCCCAAAATCACCTCAGGGACCCCCAGAAACCCACCAGGGACCCCCAAAAACCCACCGGGGACCCCCAAAATCTACTCAGGGAACCCAAAAATACCTCTGGGACCCCAAAAACACCTCAGGGACCCCCAGAAACACCTCAGGGAACCCAAAGATCCCCTCAGGGACCCCAAAAACATCTCAGGGACCCCAAAATCACCTCAGGGAACCCAAAAACCCACCAGGGAACCCAAAAACACCTCAGGGACCCCAAAAACATCTCAGGGACCCCCAAAAATCCCCTCTCATGGTCGTTTCCCGCCGTGTCCCTTCGAAATTCCCCCAAAATCCCCTCAAAAAAGGCAAAAATCCCCTCAGGAAACCTCAAAATCCCCCCAAAATCACCTCCGAAAAGGCAAAAATCACCTCAGAAAACGCCAAATGCCCTCAGAAAAGCCCAAATGCCCTCAGAACAACCCAAAAATCCCCTCGAAATCCCCCCAAAATCCCCTCAGAAAAGCCCAAAATCCTCTCAAGAAACCTCAAAATCCCCCCAAAATCACCTCCAAAAAGGCAAAAATCACCTCAGGAAACCCCAAATGCCCTCAGAAAACTACAAATCCTCTCAAAACAACCCCAAAATTCCTCAGAACAACCCCAAATCCCCTCAGAAAACCAGAAATCACCTCAGGAAACCCCAAATCCCCTCAGAACAACCCCAAATCCCCTCGAAATCCCCCAAAATCCCCTCAGAAAACCAAAAATCACCTCAGGAAACCCCCAAATCACCTCAGAAAACCCCAAATCCCCTCAGAAAAGCCCGAATTCCCTCAGAAAAACGCCAAAATCACCTCAGAACAACCCCAAAATCCTCACACAATCTGCCCCCAAATCCCCTCACGATTCCCGCCAAAATCCCCTCAGGGTTCTCGGCCAAAAATCCCCTCAGGACTCCTCCTAAACCCCCTCATGACCCCCAAATCACCTCAGGATTTCCCAAATTCTCCTCAGAGCCCCCTAAAACTTCCTCAGACACCCCCAGTCCCCTCAGGATTCCCGCCAAAAATCCCCTCACGATTCTCGGGTAAAAAATCCCCTCAGGACCCCTCCAAATCCTCCTCAGGACGCCTCTTAAAGACTCTCAGACCCCTCAGGGGTCCCTTAATTCCCTCAAAGCTCCCCAAATTCCCTCAGACCCCCTCAGGACCCCCTAAATCTCCTCAGACCTCCCCCGAGTCGCCTCACGATTCCCGCCAAAATCCCCTCACGAATCTCGGCCAAAAAATCTCCTCACGATTCCCCTCATGACTCCTCCAAATCCCCTCAGGATGCCCCTTAAATACTCTTAGTCCACCTCAAAGCCCTCAGGGCTCCCCAAATCCCCTCAGACCCCCTCAGAGCTCCCTAAAACCTCCTCAGACGCGCCCCCAGTCCCCTCAGGATTCCCGCCAAAATCCCCTCACGATTCTCGGCCAAAAAATCCCCTCAGGACCCCTCCAAATCCTCTCAGACCCCCTCAGGGCTCCCCAAATCCCCTTCAGGGCTCCCCAAATCCCCTCGCGATGCCTCCAAATCCCCTCAAACCCCCTCAGACCCCTCAGCGCTTCCCGGATCCCCTCAGACCCCCCTCCAGTCCCCTCACGATTCCCGCCAAAATCCCCTCACGATTCTCGGCCAAAAAATCCCCTCAGGATTCCCCTCAGGACCCCCTCAAATCCCCTCAGACCCCCTCAGGACCCCCTAAATCTCCTCAGACACCCCGAGTCCCCTCACGATTCCAGCCAAAATCCCTTCACGATTCTCGGGCAAAAAATCTCCTCAGGACCCCTCCAAATCCTCTCAGACCCTCTCAGAGCTCCCCAAATCCCCTTCAGGGCACCCTAAATCCCCTCAGGGCTCCCCGAATCCCCTCACGACGCCTCCAAATCCTCTTCAGATCCCCTCAGACCCCCCGATTCCCGCCAAAATCCCCTCACGATTCTCGGGCAAAAAAATCCACTCAGGACCCCCTCAAATCCCCTCAGGGCTCCCCGAATCCCCTCACGACGCCTCCAAATCCCCTCAAACCCCCTCAGACCCCCCCTCCAGTCGCCTCACGAATCCCGCCAAAACCCCCTCATGATTCTCGGGTAAAAAATCCCCTCAGGATTCCCCTCAGGACCCCCTCAAACCCCCTCAGGGCTCCCCAAATCCCCTCAGGGCTCCCCAAATCCCCTCGCGACGCCTCCAAATCCCCTCAAACCCCCTCAGACCCCTCAGCGCTCCCCGGATCCCCTCAGACCCCCCGAGTCCCCTCAGGATTACCGCCAAAATCCCCTCACGATTCTCGGCCAGAAAATCTCCTCAGGATTCCCCTCAGGACCCCCTCAGGGCTCCCCAAATCCCCTCAGGATCTCCTCAGAGCCCTTTAAACCTCCTCACATCCCCCCGCCCAGTCCCCTCACGAATCCCGCCAAAATCCCCTCACGATTCTCGGCCAAAATCCCCTCACGATTCCCCTCAGAACCCTCTTAAATCCCCTTCAGGGCTCCCCAAATCCCCTCGCGACGCCTCCAAATCCCCTCAAACCCCCTCAGGGCTCCCCGGATCCCCTCAGACCCCCTCAGAGGCCACTAAATCTCCTCAGACCCCCCTCCAGTCCCCTCACGATTCCCGCCAAAATCCCCTCACGATTCTCGGCCAAAAAATCCCCTCAGGATTCCTCTCAGGACTCCCTCAAATCCCCTCAGGACCCCCTCAAATCCTTTCCCGACGCCTCCAAACCCCCTCAGACCCCCTCAAACCCCTCAGGGCTCCCCTCTCACCGCCCGCCGGCAGCAGCAGCAGCAGCAGCAGCAGCAGCGGCAGCGCCGGCCCCGCTCCGGGCCCCGCTCCGGGCCCCGCTCCCGGCCCCCGCCGCCGCCTCCTCATCGCTCCCGGGCCGCTGTGGCCGCCGGCACCTTCCGGCCTCTCCCCCCCCACCGCTCCCCTCACCTGAACGCGGCCACGCCCCTCTTACCTGTCCGAAATCCTGTCCCCCACACCCCTCAGCTGACCGCCAACACGCCCCTGCCACCTGGACAGGCATTTCCTGGCCTCCCGCACCTGCGCCGCGGCCACGCCCCCGCTGCCACCACCACCTGGTACCTGGGCGGGCATTCAGCACCTGCGAGGCCGTGCCCACCTGTACCTGTGCCCACCTGTCCGCTCACCTGAACGCGGTCACGGCTCCCGTTGAGGCGCAGGTGAGTTCGGGACTCGCTGCTCCCGCTGCCCCACGCACACCTGTGCAGGTACCTGCAGCCCTGCCAGCTGTCACCTCGTGGCCACGCCCTCCTTGTCCATGTATGGGCAAACCACGCCCCTAAAGCTTAACTGGCATCTATAAGCCACGCCCTAATGCCTATATATGGTCGCATCTCATCACATAATACAGCCCATATCCACGCCCCCTTTATGCTAATTAGACAAGCCACGCCCTCATCGCGACTCAATAAGGGCACACCACGCCCATTATGCAAATCACCAACGCAAGCCACGCCCCACCCCGCACCCTTAAAGGGCCCCCGTCCTAATTTGGGCGCCGCACCCTTCATGACGTCAACGCTTAAGCAGCTCGCTAATTACCCCCCCCCCTTTAATGAGTCCCGCGGCCGGAAGTGCCTCATTAAGGCTCTAATGAGCTCACGGCCCAACCACGCCCCCCCTCGTCGCCATCCAATCAGAAGCCGCCCCAAAATTCCTTCCCCCAAAAGGCGTTTATTGTGGGGGAGGGGCGGGTTAAAAGCGGGGGGGAGGAGCCCGCGGGGGGAGGGGCGGGGAGGGGGGGGAGGGGCCGATACAAAACGATGGGGGAGGGGTTGGGGGGGGTTGGGGTGGGGGAGGGGCTCAGTAGGGCCGCTCCCGTCGGTCCTGCCGGTGGTCCCCCCTGCAGAAATAATAATAATTAATTAACAGTTAATTAGCTTAATTAGGGGGGTTCCCCCCCGATTTTAACCTGAAACCCCGAAATTTTGGGGTTTTCCACCCAAAATCCCCGTTTGTCCTGGACCTTCCCCTCCAAAACTCCCCTGGGATTTGCCCAAAATCCCCGTTTTTCCCCCAAATCCCTTTCGAATTTTCCCAAAATCCCCATTTTTCCCCCCAAAGACCTTTAGAATTTGCCCAAAATCCCCATTTTACCCCAAATCCCCCCAAATTTCCCCAAAATCCCCATTTTTCCCCCCAAATTTCCTTAAAATCCCCATTTTTCCCCCGAAACTTCCCCAAAATCCCCATTTTTCCCCCCAAAATCCCCATTTTTCCCCCCAAATTTCCTTAAAATCCCCATTTTTCCCCCCAAACTCCCCATTTTTTGCCCCAAACTTCCCCAAAATCCCCATTTTTCCCTCCAAATCCCCCCAGAATCCCCATTTTTTCCCAGAAACCCTCACAATTCGTTTGGAATTTGCCCAAAATCCCCGTTTTCCCCCCAAATCCCCCTGGAATTTCTCAAAAATCCCATTTTTCCCCCCCAAACCCCTTTGGAATTTGCCCAAAATCCCCATTTTTCCCCCAAATCTCTTTGGATTTTTCCCAAAATCCCCATTTTTCCCCCAAAGTCCCCACAAATTTCCCCAAAATCCCCGGTTTTTTCCCTGAAACCCTCACAATTTGTTCGGAATTTGCCCCAAATCCCCGTTTTCTCCCCAAATCCCTTTAGAATTTGCCCAAAATCCCCATTTTTCCCCCCAAATCCCCCCAGAATTTCCCCAAAATCCCCTTTTTTTTCCCTGAAACCCTCACAATCTGTTGGGAATTTGCCCAAAATTCCCGTTTTTTGCCCCAAGCCCCCCCAAAATTTCCCCAAAATCCTGATTTTTTTCCCCCAAATTTTCCCAAAATCCCTGTTTTTTGTCCCAAATCCCCCCACAAATTTTCCCCAAAATCCCTGTTTTTTTCCCGGAAACCCTCACAATTTGTTTAGAATTTGCCCCAAAATCCCCATTTTTCCCCCCAAATTTCCCCAAAATCCCTGTTTTTCCCCCCAACCCCCCCCAGAATTCCTCCAAAATCCCCATTTTTCCCCCAAATCCTTCGGAATTTCCCCAAAATCCCAGTTTTTCCCCCTGGAATTTCTCCAAAATCCCAATTTTTTTCCCCAAATCCCTTTGGAATTTTCCCCAAAATCTCCATTTTCCCCCCAAATTTCCCCAAAATCCCCGTTTTTTTCCCGGAACCCCCCACAATTTGTTTAGAATTTCCCCAAAATCCCCTTTTTTCCCCCAAATCCCTTTGGAATTTGCCCCAAATCCCCATTTTTCCCCCCAAACCCCCCCACAAATTCCCCCCAAATCCCCGTTTTTTTCCCTGAAACCCTCACAATTTGTTCGGAATTTGCCCAAAAATCCCCATTTTTCCCCCCAAATCCCCCCAGAATTCCCCCAAAATCCCCGTTTTTTTCCCGGAAACCCTCACAATTTGTTTAGAATTTCCCCCAAAATCGCCATTTTTCCCCTTCAAATCCCTTTGGAATTTGCCCAAAATCCCCATGTTTGGCCCCAAATCCCCATGATTCTTCTCCAATTTCCCCAAAATCCCTGTTTTTCCCCCCAAATCCTTTGGAATTTCCCCAAAATCCCCATTTTCCCCCAAATCCCCCCAGAATTTCCCCAAAATCCCTGTTTTTTTCCTGGAAACCCCCACAATTTGTTTAGAATTTCCCCAAAATCCCCTTTTTTCCCCCCAATCCTCTGGAATTTGCCTAAAATCCCCATTTTTGGCCCCAAATCCCCAGGATTCTTCTCCAATTTCCCCAAAATCCCCGTTTTTTCCCCCAAATTGACCCAGAATTTACCCAAAATCGTCATTTTTCCCACCAAATTTCCCCAAAATTCCCATTTTTTGCCCCAAACCCCCCCAGAATTTGCCCAAAATCCCCGTTTTTCCCCCCAAAATCCCCACAAATTTTCCCCAAATCCCCATTTTTCCCCCCAAACCCCCCCAAAATCCCCGTTTTTCCCTGAAACCCTCACAATTTGTTCGGAATTTGCCCAAAATCACCGTTTTTTGCCCCAAACTTCCCCAAAATCCCCATTTTTTCCCCCCAAACCCCCCCAGAATTCCCCCAAAATCCCCATTCTTCCCCCCAAATTTCCCCAAAATCCCCATGTTTCCCCCCAAATCCCCTCAGAATTTGCCCAAAATCCCCGTTTTTCCCCCCAAATTTGCCCAAACTCCCCGTTTTTTGCCCCATTTTTTGCCCCATTTTCCCTCCCCTCACCTGCTGTCCATCTTGCCGGGCCCGAAGCCGCCCCGGTCGCCCCCTCGGCCGCCCCGGAAGCCGCCCCGGTCGGAGCCGCGGCCGCGGAAACCGCCCCGGTCAAACCCGCCCCGGCCGCCGCGGCGATCCTCGAACCCACCTGGGACAGGTGAGACAGGTGAGACAGGTGTGTACAGGTGAGAACAGGTGTGTATGGGACAGGTGTGTGTGTGACTGACAGGTGTGTGTGTGACTGACAGGTGTGTGCGCTGCCCAAACCGCCCCGGTCAAACCCGCCCCGGCCGCCGCGGCGATCCTCAAACCCACCTGTGAGACAGGTGTGTATGGGACAGGTGAGACAGGTGTGTATGGGACAGGTGAGACAGGTACAGGTGTGTGTGTGACTGACAGGTGTGTGCACTGCCCAAACCGCCCCGGTCAAACCCGCCCCGGCCACCACGGCGATCCTCAAACCCACCTGGGACAGGTGAGACAGGTGAGACAGGTGAGACAGGTGTGTATGGGACAGGTGAGACAGGTGTGTATGGGACAGGTGAGACAGGTACAGGTGTGTGTGTGACTGACAGGTGTGTATGGGACAGGTGAGACAGGTACAGGTGTGTGTGTGACTGACAGGTGTGTGTGTGACTGACAGGTGTGTGTGACTGACAGGTGTGTGTGACTGACAGGTGTGTGTGTGACTGACAGGTGTGTGTGTGACTGACAGGTGTGTGTGTGACTGACAGGTGTGTGACTGAGCTGCCCAAACCCCCCCGGTCAAACCCGCCCCGGCCACCGCGGCGATCCTCAAACCCACCTGCGACAGGTGAGACACGACAGGTGAGACAGGTGTGTGACAGGTACAGTGTGTGTGACAGGTGTGTGTGTGTGCGCTGCCCAAACCGCCCCGGTCGAACCCGCCCCGGCCGCCACGGCGATCCTCAAACCCACCTGGGACAGGTGAGACAGACAGGTGAGATCACCTGGGACAGGTGTGTGTGTGTGTGACTGACAGGCGTGTGTGACTGACAGGTGTGTGCGCTGCCCAAACCGCCCCGGTCAAACCCGCCCCGGCCGCCGCGGCGATCCTCGAACCCACCTGGGGACAGGTGAGACAGGTGTGAACACCTGGGACAGGTGTGTGTGACTGACAGGTGTGTGTGTGACTGACAGGTGTGTGTGTGACTGACAGGTGTGTGCGCTGCCCAAACCGCCCCGGTCGAACCCGCCCCGGCCGCCGCGGCGATCCTCGAACCCACCTGGGACAGGTGAGACAGGTGTGTGTGTATGGGACAGGTGAGACAGGTGAGACAGGTGTGTATGGGACAGGTGAGACAGGTACAGTGTGTGACTGACAGGTGTGTGTGACTGACAGGTGTGTGTGACTGAGCTGCCCAAACCCCCCCGGTCGAACCCGCCACGCCCACCGCGGCGATCCTCAAACCCACCTGGGACAGGTGAGATAGACAGGTGAGACAGGTGAGAACACCTGGGACAGGTGTGTGTGTGTGTGTGTGACTGACAGGTGTGTGTGTGTGACTGACAGGTGTGTGTGACTGACAGGTGTGTGTGTGTGACTGACAGGTGTGTGTGTGTGACTGACAGGTGTGTGTGTGTGACTGACAGGTGTGTGTGACTGACAGGTGTGTGTGTGTGACTGACAGGTGTGTGTGTGTGACTGACAGGTGTGTGTGTGACTGACAGGTGTGTGTGTGTGACTGACAGGTGTGTGTGTGACTGACAGGTGTGTGTGTGACTGACAGGTGTGTGTGACTGACAGGTGTGTGCGCTGCCCAAACCGCCCCGGTCAAACCCGCCCCGGCCGCCGCGGCGATCCTCAAACCCACCTGGGACAGGTGAGACAGGTGAGATCACCTGGGACAGGTGTGTGTGTGACTGACAGGTGTGTGTGTGACAGGTGTGTGACAGGTGTGAGCTGAGACAAGTGTGAACAGGTGAGACAGGTGTGCTCAGGTGTGCACAGGTGTGACTGACAGGTGTGACACAGGTGTGTGCACTGCCCAAACCCCCGCGGTCGAACCCGCCCTGGTCCCTGCCACCTGTGACAGGTGTGCACAGGTGTATCCCCAGGTCTCCCCAGCCCCGCCAGGTACATTCCCCAGGTGTGCTCGTGTGTGTTCAGGTGTGTCCCCAGGCCCCCCCAGGTGTGTTCCTTACCCAGGTGTGTTCTCAGCCCCCCCAGCTGTCCACAGGTGTGCTCAGGTGTGTCCCCAGGTGTCTCCCCAGCCCCCCCAGGTGTGCCCCTTACCCAGGTGTGCTCCTTACCCAGGTGGTTTCCTCCCCCAGGTATGACCCCAGGCCCCCCATGTGTGCTCATGTGTATCCCCAGGTGTGCCCAGGTGTGCTCAGGTGTGTTCCCAGCCCCCCCAGGTGTGCCCCTTACCCAGGTGTATCCCCAGGTATCCCCAGGTGTGCCCCCCCAGGTGTGCCCAGGTGTGCTCCTTTCCTTACCCAGGTGGTTTCCTCCCCCAGGTGTGTTCCCAGCCCCCCCAGGTGTATCCCCAGGTGTGCCCAGGTGTTCCCCTCTCCTTACCCAGGTGGTTTCCTCCCCCAGGTATCCCCAGGTGTATCCCCAGGTGTGTTCCCAGCCCCCCCAGGTGTGTTCAGGTGCCCCCCCAGGTGTATCCCCAGGTGTGTTCCTTACCCAGGTGGTTTCCTCCCCCAGGTGTATCCCCAGGTGTGCCCCCCCAGGTGTGCCCAGGTGTGTTCCCAGCCCCCCCAGGTGTACCCCAGGTGTTCCCCTCTCCTTACCCAGGTGTGTTCCCAGCCCCCCCAGGTGTGTTCCCAGGTGTGTCCCCAGCCCCCCCAGGTGTGCCCAGGTGCCCCCCCAGGTGTGCTCCTTACCCAGGTGGTTTCCTCCTCCGCGGCCGCCGCCCCCCCCCGGGTATTTGCCAGCCCCGCCCCCGGGCAGGTGCGGCCCCCCGGGCCCCCCCTCGGGCTTGGGCGCCTTGCACTGGTTGCACTCGTTCCGCCACGAGAAGTTCATGTTCTCGCAGGCCCTGTGATGTCATCAGTGACGTCAGCGATGACATCATCAATGACATCACATATCCAGCAATTACGTCACCAAGGCACAAGCCCCGCCCACCCTGGTTCAGCCCCGCCCACCTCGGTTCAGCTCCGCCCCAGTTCCCCCCAATGAGCTCCCGGTGTCTCCCTCTGGTGGCCAATTTGGGAACTGCAGCGCCCTGCCCTGTCCATCCCAGTTTGTCCCAGTTCAAACCAGTATAAACCAGTATAACCCAATCCCATCCCAATCTCCTCCCAGCCCCTCACACTATAATCCAGTCCCTCCCAGTATAAACCAGTATAAACCAATCAATCCCAGTTCCCTCATAATTCCACCCAATGAGCTCCCAGTGTCTCCCTCCGGTGGCCAATTTGGGAACTGCAGCGCCCTCCCAGTTCATCCCAGTCCAAACCAGTATAAACCAGTATAGCCCAGTATAACCCAGTATAACTCACACCGCCCCCAGCCCCTCCCACTATAACCCAGTCCCTCCCAGTATAAACCAGTATAAACCAGTCTATCCCAGTTCCATCCCAGTTCTCCCAATGAGCTCCCGGTGTCTCCCCCTGGTGGCCAATTCGGGAACTGCAGCGCCCTCCCAGTGCATCCCAGTTTGCCCCAGTTCATCCCAGTATAAACCAGTATAACCCAGTAGAACTCAGACACCGCCCCCCCAGCCCCTCCCACTATAACCCAGTTCCTCCCAGTACAAACCAGTATAAACCAGTCCATCCCAGTTCCCTCATAATTCCACCCAATGAAGTCCCAGTGTCTCCCTCTGGTGGCCAATCTGGGAATGGCAGCGCCCACCCTGCTTCTCCCAGTTTGTCCCAGTTCATCCCAGTATAAACCAGTATAACTCAGACCCCACCTCCAGTCCCTCCCAGTATAACCCAGTCCATCCCAGTATAACTTAGTATAAACCAGTATAAACCAGTCCATCCCAGTTCCCTCATAATTCCACCCAATGAAGTCCCAGTGTCTCCCTCTGGTGGCCAATCTGGGAACTGCAGCGCTTGCCCAGTCCAAACCAGTTTGTCCCAGTTCAAACCAGTATAACCCAGTCCCATCCCAGTCCCTCACACTATAACCCAGTTCCTCCCAGTATAAACCAGTATAAACCAGTCTATCCCAGTTCCCTCAATGAGCTCCCAGTGTCTCCCTCTGGTGGCCAATTTGGGAACTGCAGCGCCTTCCCAGTTCATCCCAGTATAACCCAGTATAAACCAGTATAACCCAGTATAACCCAGTAGAACTCAGACACCGCCCCCCCAGCTCCTCCCACTATAACCCAGTCCCTTCCAGTATAAACCAGTATAAACCAGTTCCCCCAATGAGCTCCCAGTGTCTCCCCCTGGTGGCCAATTTGGGAACTGCAGCGCCCTCCCAGTTTATCCCAGTACAAACCAGTATAACCCAGTCCCATCCCAGTCCCGTCCCAGTATAGCCCAGTCCCTCCCAGTCCTCTCCCAGTATAACCCAGTCCCATCCCAGTATAAACCAGTATAACCAGTATGCACTCACGGGTTTGGGCATTTCCAGTCCCCGGCTCTCTGCTGGGCCCCTCCCCCGCCGGTGAAGCCGCCGCGGCCGCCGGAGCCGCCGGAGCCGAACCCGCCCCGGCCCATGGGGCCTAAAATGGGGAGAAAAACCGGGAATTTGGGAAAAATGGGAATTGTGGGAAGGGCCGAACCCGCCCCGGCCCATGGGACCTGGAATTGGGGAAAAAAATGGGAAATTTGGGAAAATCCGGGAAAAAAATGGGATTTTTGGGGTCTAAATGGATTTTTTTGGAGTGAAAAAAAAGAATTTCAGGCATGAAAAAGGTGATTTTTGGGGTAAAAAAGGGAATTTTGGGGTGGAAATGAGGATTTTTGGGGTGCCCAAGGTGATTTTTGGGGTGAAAATGAGGATTTTTGGGTACCCAAGGTGATTTTTGGGGTGAAAATGAGGATTTTTGGGGAGAAAATGAGGATTTTTGGGATGAAAATGAGGATTTTTGGGGTGAAAATGAGGATTTTTGGGTGCCCAAGGTGATTTTTGGGGTTCCCAGGGTGATTTTTGGGGTGAAAATGAGGATTTTTGGGGTGACCAAGGTGATTTTTGGGGTGTAAATGAGGATTTTTGGGTGTAAATGAGGATTTTTGGGGTGAAAATGAGCATTTTTGGGGTGTCCAAGGTGATTTTTGGGGTGAAAATGCGGATTTTTGGGGTGTCCAAGGTGATTTTTGGGGTAAAAAAGGGAATTTTGGGGTGAAAATGAGGATTTTTGGGGTGAAAATGAGGATTTTTGAGGTGAAAATGAGAATTTTTGGGGTGAAAATGAGGATTTTTGAGGTGCCCAAGGTGATTTTTGAGGTGCCCAAGGTGATTTTTGGGGTAGAAATGAGGATTTTTCGGTGCCCAAGGTGATTTTTGGGGTGAAAATGAGGGGTTTTGGGGTGTAAATGAGGATTTTTGGGTGCCCAAGGTGATTTTTGGGTGCCCAGGGTCATTTTTGGGGTGAAAATGAGGATTTTTGGGGTGGAAATGATGATTTTTGGGATGAAAATGAGGATTTTTGGGGTGAAAATGCGGATTTTTGGGGTGCCCAAGGTGATTTTTGGGGTGAAAATGAGGATTTTTGGGGTGCCCAAGGTGATTTTTGGGGTGTAAATGCGGATTTTTTGGGATACAAAGGCGATTTTTGGGTTTCCCAAGGTGATTTTTGGGGTGAAAATGAGGATTTTTGGGTGCCCAAGGTGATTTCTGGGGTGCCCAAGGTGATTTTTGGGGTGAGAAAGGTTATTTTTGGGGTACAAATGAGGATTTTTGGGGTGCCCAAGGTGATTTTTGGGGTGAAAATGAGGATTTTTGGGGTGCCCAAGGTGATTTCTGGGGTGCCCAAGGTGATTTTTGGGGTGAAAATGCGGATTTTTGGGGTGAAAATGCAGATTTTTGGGGGTTTTTGGGGCCTCACCTCCCCGTCCACGCCCGCGGCCGCCGCCCCGGGTGAAATCCGCCCGGCGAGTGGCGAAGGAAACCTTGATGGGGTTGCCCGAGAACTCCTTCCCTGGGGGGAGAAAAAAAGGGGATTTTGGGGTTAAAAACCGGGATTTTGGGAAAGAAACGGGGATTTAGGGGTCAAAAATGGGGATTTTGGGAAAGAAATGGGGATTTTGGGGTTAAAAACGGGGATTTTGGGGAAGAAATGGGGATTTTGGGGGAAAAAAACGGGGATTTTGGGGTAAAAAGGGGGATTTTAGGGAAAGAAACGGGGATTTTGGGGTTAAAAATGGGGATTTTGGGAAAGAAACGTGGATTTTGGGGTTAAAAATGGGGATTTTGGGGAAAGAAATGGGGATTTTAAGGGAAAAAATGGGGATTTTGGGAAAGAAATGGGGATTTTGGGGAAAGAAACAGGGATTTGGGGAAAGAAACAGGGATTTTTGAGTAAAAACCAGAGATTTTGGGGAAATATAAAAATTCCTTGGTACAAAAGCAGGAATTTCTGGGATAAAAAGAGGAACTTTTGGGGTAAAAAGCAGGAATTTGGGGATAAAGAGCAGGATTTCAAGGATAGGCAGGATTTTGGGTGCAAAGCTCAGGATTTTGGGTGCAAGGAGCACAAAAAAGCAGGAATTTGGGATAAAAGAGCAGGATTTGGGTACAAAGATGGGGATTTGGGGGGATAAAGGACAGGAATTTTGGGATGAACAGCGGGATTTTGGGGACAAAGCTCAGGGTAAAGCAGGAATTTGGGGTGAAAAGGCAGGATTTTGGGTACAAAAAGCAGGATTTTGGGTACAAGAATAAGGACAAAGCAGGATTTTGGGTACAAAGATGGGGATTTTGGGGTACAAAGATGGGGATTTTGGGTACAAAAGCAGGGATTTTGGGTACAAGGATGAGCACAGAGCAGGATTTTGGGTACAAAAAGCAGAATTTTGGGTGTTTTTTGGGTCTCTGACCATCGAACCAGTCGATGGCAGCCTTGGCCGAGGGCGGGTCGTCGAAGGACACGGTGGGTTTGGGGTGAAAAGGTGGGAATTTGGGGTACAAAGCTCAGAATAAAGCAGGATTTGGGTACAAAGATGAGGATTTTGGGTACAAGGATGAGGACAGAGCAGGATTTTGGGGTGAAAAAGCCGGATTTTGGGTCTCTGACCATCAAACCAGTCGATGGCAGCCTTGGCCGAGGGCGGGTCGTCGAAGGACACGGTGGGTTTGGGGTGAAAAGGCGGGATTTGGGGTACAAAGATGGGGATTTTGGGTACAAGGGTCAGGATTTGGGTACAAAGCTCGGGATAAATGAGGATTTTGGGTACAAAAAGCCGGATTTTGGGGTTTTTACCATCAAACCAATCAATGGCAGCCTTGGCCGAGGGCGGGTCGTCGAAGGACACAGTGGGTTTGGGGTGAAAAGGTGGGAATTTGGGGTACAAAGCTCAGAATAAAGCAGGATTTGGGTACAAAGATGGGGATTTTGGGTACAAAGCTCAGAATTTTGGGTACAAAGCTCAGGATAAATCAGGAATTTGGGGTTAAAAACGAGGATTTTGGGGCTGTTACCATCAAACCAGTCGATGGCAGCCTTGGCCGAGGGTGGGTCGTCGAAGGACACGGTGGCAGGATTTGGGTACAGGGGTCAGGATTTGGGTACAAAGATCGGGATTTTGGGTATAAAGCTCAGGATAAATCAGGATTTTGGGTACAAAAAGCCGGATTTTGGGTGTTTTTGGGCTGTTACCATCAAACCAATCAATGGCAGCCTTGGCTGAGGGCGGGTCGTCGAAGGACACGGTGGGTTTGGGGTGAAAAGGCGGGAATTTGGGTACAAAGCTCAGGATTTTGGGTACAAGGATCAGGATTTGGGTACAAGGATGAGCACAGAGCAGGATTTTGGGGTGAAAAAGCCGGATTTTGGGGTTGTTACCATCAAACCAGTCGATGGCAGCCTTGGCCGAGGGCGGGTCGTCGAAGGACACGGTGGCCTCGCCCTTCAGCTTCCCGGTCTCGCGGTCGGTGTAGAGATTGATCATCGGCTGGCCCGTCTTCTTGTTGGTCTGGGAGTGACCACAGTGACCACTGAGTGACCACTGAGTGACCACTGAGTGACCCCTGAGTGACCACTGAGTGACCCCTGAGTGACCACTGAGTGACCACTGAGTGACCACTGACCCCTGAGTGACCACTGAATGACCACTGACCCCTGACTGAGCAGTGACCCCTGAGTGACCACACACTGACCATGGGCTGGCCCAGCTTCTTGTTGGTCTGGGAGTGACCACAGTGACCACTGAGTGACCACTGAGTGAGCACTGAGTGAGCACTGACCCCTGAGTGACCACTGACCCCTGACTGAGCAGTGACCCCTGAGTGACCACACACTGACCATGGGCTGGCCCAGCTTCTTGTTGGTCTGGGAGTGACCACAGTGACCACTGAGTGACCACTGAGTGAGCACTGACCCCTGAGTGACCACTGACCCCTGAATGAGCAGTGACCCCTGAGTGACCACACACTGATCATGGGCTGGCCTGGCTTCTGGTTGGTCTGGGAGTGACCACTGACCAGTGAGTGACCCCTGAGTGACCACTGAGTGACCACACACTGATCATGGGCTGGCCCGGCTTTTTGTTGGTCTGGGAGTGACCAGCAGTGACCACTGAGTGACCCCTGAGTGACCACTGACCCCTGAGTGACCCCTGGTGGATCCCCAGGTGTATCTCACCTATCCCCAGGTGTCCCTCACCTGCCCAGGTGTGCCCTCACCTGTCCCAGGTACCCCCAGCTGTATCCCAGGTACCCCCAGGTGTCTCTCACCTGTCCCAGGTGTGACCCTCACCTGTCCCAGGTGTGTCCCAGGTGCCCCCTGGTGCCCCTCAGCTGTCCCAGGTACCCCCAGGTGTCTCTCACCTGTCCCAGGTGTATCTTACCTGCCCATGTATATCCCTCACCTGTCCCAGGTGTGCCCCTGACCTGTGCCCAGGTGTGTCCGAGGTACCCCCAGGCGCCCCTCACTTGTCCCAGGTACCTCCAGGAGTCTCTCACCTGTCCAAGAAGTGCCCCTCACCTATCCCCAGGTGTCTCTCACCTATCCCCAGGTGTCTCTCACCTATCCCCAGGTGTATCTCACCTGTCCCAGGTGTATCCCAGGTACCCCCAGGTGTGTCCCTCACCTGTCCCATGTGTATCCCAGATGTCCCCAGGTGTCTCTCACCTATCCCCAGGTGTCCCCAGGTGTCCCCAGGTGTGCCCAGGTGTCCCCAGGTGTGCCCCTCACCTGTCCCAGGTGTTTTCCAGGTGCCCCCAGGTGTCTCTCACCTGTCCCCAGGTGCCCCCAGGTGTCTCTCACCTGTCCCCAGGTGCCCCCAGGTGTCTCTCACCCATCCCAGGTGCCCCTCACCTGTGCCCAGGTATCCCCAGGTGTCCCCAGATGTCTCTCACCTATCCCCAGGTGCCCCCAGGTGTGCCCAGGTACCCCCAGGTGTGTCCCAGGTGTGTCCCAGGTGTGCCCAGGTGTCTCTCCCCTATCCCCAGGTGCCCCCAGGTGTGTCCCTCACCTGTGCCCAGGTGCGCTCACCTTGATGATGCCGATCTGTTTGAAGTAGTCGGCCACCGACTCGATGGTGACGTTCTCGCCCAGGCCCTGCACGAAGATGGTGTTGTTGTCCGAGTTGTCCTGCTCACCTGGGGGTTAATTAGCCTTAATTAGCGCTAATTAGCACTGATTGATGACCGTTAATTAACCCCTAAGCCCTGCCCTGGCACTCAGAAATGGCCCCCAAAGCCCCTCCCCCACACCATGGTGTTGTTGTCCGAGTTGTCCTGCTCACCTGGGGGGTTAATTAGCCTTAATTAGCGCTAATTAGCACCGATTGATGACCGTTAATTAACCCCTAAGCCCCGCCCTGGCGCTCAGAAATGGCCCCCAAAGCCCCTCCCCCACACCATGGTGGTGTCCTGCTCACCTGGGGATTAATTAGCGTTAATTAGCGCTAATTAGCACCGATTGCTGACCATTAATTAACCCCTAAGCCCCGCCCCCCAAAGCCCCTCCCCCACGCCGTGGTGGCGCTGCTGTCCTGCTCACCTGGGGGCTAATTAACTAATTAGTGTTAATTAGCGTTAATTACTGGCCATTAACACTGATGTGGCAATCAACAACCCTATTAATTACGCCTAATTATTCCCTAATTACACCCCCGTATAAACCCCACCCAACCTCTCATGAACCCAATTAACGATTTCTAATTAACTTCTGCTCACCTTATTAATTAACTCCATCCCTTGTCTCCCCTCTAATTAAATCCTTAATTAGCCAAACCAAACCCGGTATTAACCCCTCTCCCACCGTTAATTAATTAGCAATAATCCCCCTGTTAATTAACCCCAATTAAACCCATTAACCCCTGCTAATCACCCCCCAATTAAGCGCTAATCACACCCCAATTAACCCCTAATTAATTAATTAATCACCTGGGTCGTGCCTCGGCCCCTGGTCCCGGGGTCCTGGCCAGGCCGCACATGGAAAAGAGACCACGCCCTGAATTATGCAAATGAGGGGGCGGGGCAAACCCAGGCCCCGCCTCCTCCCCTGAACCCCGCCCCTTTCCCCGCCCCCTTTTTCCCGCCTTGGGGGCAAAATCCCCGAATTTGGCACCAAAATCCCTGAATTTGGCACCAAAATTCTCCGGATTTTTCACCTCTGGAGGCTCCGGAGCTGCCCGGGTTCCTCTTTTTTCCCTTTTTTCCCCTTTTTTTCCTCATTTTCCCCTCATTTTCCTCATTTTTATCTCATTTTCCTCATTTTTTTTCCATTTCTCCCTGATTTTCCTCAATTTTTTTTCTGATTTTTTCCCTCAATTTTCTTCATTTTTCCTTCACTTTTTTTTCCATTTTCCTTTTAATTTTCCCCTCATTTTTCTCCATTTTCCTTCATTTTCCCTCATTCTATTTTTCTCCATTTCTGTTCATTTTTCACTGATTTTCCTCCATTTTTTTCTCATTTTTTTTTCTCATTTTTTCCCCATTTTCCCTCTCAATTTTTCTCTTTTTTCTCTCATTTTCCCTCATTTTTTTCCTCCTTTTCAACCATTTTCCCTTAAAATTTTTTCCTCCATTTTCACCTCAATTTCTCTCATTTTTCCCTCATTTTCCTCCATTTTTTTCTCATTTTTTTTCCCATTTTTCCTCATTTTTTCCCCATTTTCCTCCTTTTTTCCCATTTTTTCCATCCCCCCCTCCCCAAAAACTCAACCCCCCCCTGGAGCCCTTTTCGCTTTGGGCTGAAACCTCCGGGATTTGGGCAAAAACCACAAAATTCTCCATTTTCTGCACCTCCTCGTTGTTTTTTTAGGGGGAAAATTCCCATTTTTTCACCTTTTTTTTGTGTTTTTTGTGTATTTTCACCAAAAAACCCCCTCAAGGTCACCGGCGCTTTTCACACCCAAAACCTCCTCAGATTTGGGGTTTTTTTTTCCCCAAAAACACCAAAACCTGAGATTTTTTATATTTTTTTCCACACATGCACCTTTTTCACCGAAAATTCCCTTTTTTTCTTCGCCCTCCCCACCCAAAAATCACCATTTCCACTCATTTTTCACCTTTTTCAACCAAAAAAACCACCACAATTCAAATTATTTTCCTCTTTTTCCACCTCATTTCCACTCCTAAAAAGGGAAATTTTTTTTTTCCCTTCCCCAGCAAAACCAAAATAAAACCAAACCGAAAAAAACCATAAAAATTTCAATTTTTTTCATTTTTTCCTCTTTTTTTTGGGCTCGAAACCTGGGATTTTTTGGGACTTACCACCGAATTTATTGAAGCCACCACGCTCACCACCGCTGAGGAGATAAATTAGAAGATAATCAGGAATTTGGGAACCCCCCCTGCCTAATGAGCTCGCTCCGGGAGCCACAAAATTTGGGGTTTTTTTAATTAAAAATCAAAATTTGGGGTTTTTTTCTCCTCTCCGCCGTCGTCCTGGCCGCTGCAGCTTTGGGGATTCAGCCCAAAATTGGGGGAAAAATCCCATTTTTTTTACCTTTTTTTGCCAATTTTCGACCGTTTTTTCCACCTTTCTTCCCTCTTTTCTTTAAAAAAAAAATCACTTTTTTCAATTTTCAATTATTTCTGATTTTTTTTTTTTTTGGCAAAAAAAATCGCTTTTTTAAAATTTTTTAGCATTTTTTCTCATCTCTGATTTTTTGGGTTTTTTTGCCCTTTTTTCTGCCTTTGCTCCACCCAACCCAGCGGCGGAATTGGTTTTTTTTTTGGGGCATTTTCGCTGCTTTTTGGGTTTTTTTTTTTTGTCACACCTGCAGCACACAAAAGGCAGAGGTTGAGTCACAAACAGGGAACACAAAAAAAAAACTTCCCCCCGAGAATCCCCCCAGAAATACTCACCTGGGAGACCCCAAAAATCCCCCAAAAGTTCCCCAAATTTCACCTTTTTTTTCACCTTTTTTTTCCCAATTTTTTTCACCTTTTTTTCCAATTTTTTCCACCATTTTTCCAATTTTTTCACCTTTTTTCCCAAATTTTTCACCATTTTTCATATTTTTTCCACCATTTTTTCACCTCTTTTCCATTTTTTCCACCATTTTTCATATTTTTTCCACCATTTTTTCCAATTCTTTCACCATTTTTCCTTTTCCACCATTTTTTCACCTTTTTTCCAATTTTTTCCAACTTTTTTCATCATTTTTCCAATTTTTTCACCATTTTTCCCTTTTTTTAAATCATTTTTTCCAAATTTTTCACCATTTTTTCCAATTTTTTTCACCATTTTTATTCCAATTTTTTTCACCATTTTTCCCTTTTTTTAAACCTTTTTTTCAAAATTTTTCACCATTTTTTCCAATTTTTTTTCCCAATTTTTTCACCATTTTTTCCAATTTTTTTCACCATTTTTCCCAATTTTTTTCACCCTTTTTTCCAATTTTTTCCACCATTTTTTTCAATTTTTTACCCTTTTTTCCTTTTTTTCACCATTTTTCCCAATTTTCCACAATTTTTTCCAATTTTTTCCACCATTTTTTAAAATTTTTCCACCCTTTTTTCCAATTTTTTCACCATATTTTAAAATTTTTCCACCATTTTTTCCAATTTTTTCACCATTTTTCTCTTTTTTTACCATTTTTTCCAATTTTTTCACCAGCTTTTACCTTTTCCACCATTTTCTCCACAATTTTTCTTTTTTTGACCATTTTTTCTGAACCATTTTCCCAATTTTTCCACGTTTTTCCCAAGTTTTTCCCATTTTTTCGCAATTTTCCCCATTTTTTCACAATTTTTTACAATTTTTTCACCATCTTCCCATTTTTTTTTCTTTCTCCTACTTCTTTCACCATTTTTTTTCACAATTTTCCCCATTTTTTAATTTTTTCCCCATTTCTTGACCATTTTTTCCTATTTATCATTTTTTCCACCATTTCTTTTCACCGTTTCTTCACCACTTTCCCTTTTTTTTGACCATTTCCTCCTATTTTTTTTCACCGTTTTTCCATATTTTTTACCACTTTTCACCATTTTCCCCTATTTTTTTCACCTTTTTTTGACCATTTTTCCTATTTTTTCTCCATTTTTTCCCTATTTTCACCATTTTTCCCTATTTTTTCCACCACTTTTGGACCATTTTCCCCTATTTTTTCACCTTTATTCACCTTTTTTTCACCTCCTTCCCTTTCCATTTTCCCCCTCATTTCTTCTCTTTTCTGCCATTTTAAACCAATTTTTACCATTTTCGCCTCTTTTTTTTACCATTTTTAAACCATTTCCCTTCATTTTTTCACCATTTTTCCTCCTTTTTTTACCATTTTCCTCTCTTTTTTTACCACTTTCCTTTCTTTCTTTACCATTTTCCTCTATTTTTAAACCATTTCCCTCCTTTTTTTACCATTACTCTGGTTTTTACCATTTTCCTCCTTTTTTTACCACTTTCCTCTATTTTTTTAACCATTTTCCCTCCTTTTTTACCATTTTTAAACAATTTTTTCTTTCTTTTTTACCATTTTCCCTTCTTTTTTAACCATTTTCCTTATTTTTTTTTTTACCATTTTCACCATTTTTTCCCTTTTTTTATTCGATTTTTTTCATCGTTTGTCACCATTTCCAAGCACCGGGACACCAAACCTTCCAAATCCCGTGGATTTGCCCTCAAAATCCACTTTTTTAACCATTTTTAACCTTTTTTTAACCATTTTCACCCATTTCTCTCTGCAGTGACCTCAAAACCCATTTGCCTTTGGGGTTTTTTTACCTTTTTTTCCAGATTTTTCTCTCATTTTTCACCATTTTTCCCTGAATTGCACCTTTTTAAAAGTATTTTCCCTGGTTTTTTTTAACCAAATTCCACCTTTTATTCCATTTTTTCCCAATATTTCCCCAAAATTCCTTTGTTTTTCCTCCACATTTCACTTTGCTCCTTTAGGGTTTTTTTTTTTCCTTTCAATTTCTCCCTAAATTCACCTTTTTTTAACCTTTTTCCTTCTCATTTTACCTTTTTTTTCCACTTTTTCCCTTTTCAATACCTGACCCAAAACCCATTTGTTTAAAATCCATTTCCCAGTGGTGTTTTTCACCCTAAATTCCATTTTTTTTAACCTTTTTTTCCCAAATTTCACTTTTTTTTTCTCTCAGTATTTTCCCCCTGCCGGGACCAGAGGCTGCAGGTGACCTTGGCATCGCTTTTTTCACCTTTTTTTTCCTCAAAAATCCATTTTTTCTAATTTTTTTTCACCTTTTTCTTTCCCAACACTCCAATTTTTCCCATTTTCCACCATTTTTCCTACCAAAAACCTTTTTTTGGGGTTTTTTTCCACCTTTTACTCTCTCAAAACCTTATTTTCCCTTTTGCATTCAAATCCATTTCCCATTTTTCCCATATTTCTCATTTTTCCACCTTTTTCCCCCCCTCAAAAATTCCATTTCTTCCCCCAAAACCCCGTTTCTCCCATTTCCCTTCTCCAAAATTTCCCATTTCCCCATAACTTTTTCCCCAATTTTCCCCCATTTTTCCCCAAATTTTCCCCAGAATTTTTCCCCTATTTTCCCCCATTTTTTTTTATTTTATCCCCATTTTCTCCCCAACTTTTCCTGTTTTTTTCCATTTTTCCACATTTTCCTACTTTTTCCTCAGTTTTTCCCCAATTTTCCCCCCATTTTTCCCCATTTTCCCCACAACTTTTCCCAAATTTTGCCCATTTTTCCCCCTTTCCTCCCCAATTTTTCCGTTTTCTCCCCAATTTTTCCCCATTTTATCCCAAATTTTCTTTATTATTTCCCATTTTTACCCTAATTTCCCCATTTTCTCCCCATTTTTCTCCCCTCACGTTTTCCCGCCTTTTTCCTCCCCTCACGTTTTCCCGCCTTTTTTGCCCCCTCACGTTTTCCCGCCTTTTTCCTCCCCTCACGTTTTCCCGCCTTTTTTCCCTCCCCTCACGTTTTCTCCCCAATTTTTCCTGTTTTTTTTCCCAATTTCCCCCCTATTTTTCCCCAATTTT
This sequence comes from Phylloscopus trochilus trochilus, assembly GCA_016584745.2. Classification (NCBI taxonomy): domain Eukaryota; kingdom Metazoa; phylum Chordata; class Aves; order Passeriformes; family Phylloscopidae; genus Phylloscopus; species Phylloscopus trochilus. The sequence continues at coordinate 7,799 of WQNJ02000480.1, read as the reverse complement.
CCCTCGTTTTTTCCCCATTTTCTCCCCAATTTCCCCCCTATTTTTCCCCATTTTCTCCCCAATTCTACCCTAATTTCCCCATTTTATCCCCTATTTTCCCCCTATTTTTCCCCAAGTTTTCCCCATTTTTTCCCCAATTCTACCCTAATTTCCCCATTTTATCCCCTATTTTCTCCCATTTTTTTTCCCATTTTCCCCCATTTCCCCCTAATTTTTCCCTGGTTTTTTCCTCAAATTTTCCTCGTTTTTCCCCAATTTTTCCCCATGTTTTCCCCAATTTTTTCCCCATTTTCTCCCCAATTTTCCTTTTTTTTTCCCCCAATTTTTCCATGTTTTCTTGCCGTTTTCTCCCCATTTTCCCCCCTATTTTTCCCCATTTTTTCCCCAATTTTCCCCATTTTCTCCCCGAATTTCCCCATTTTATCCCCTATTTTCTCCCATTATTTCCCCATTTTCCCCCATTTCCCCCCAATTTTTCCCTGGTTTTTTCTTTAAATTTTCCTCATTTTCTCCCCAGCTTTTCCCCATTTTCTCCCCCATTTTTCCCTGTTTTTCCCCCATTTTCTCCCCAACTGCTCCCTGTTTTCTCCCCATTTTCTCCCCAATTTTTCTCTGTTTTCTCCCCATTTTCTCCCCAATTTCCCCCCTATTTTCCCCCATTATTTCCCCAATTTTTCCCCAGTTTCTCCCCAATTTTCCCCTGTTTTTTCCTCAAATTTTCCTCATTTTTTCCCCAATTTTTCCCCAATTTCCTTCCATTTTCCCCAGTTTCTCCCATCACTCACCCCAGGTTGCCGCCGCGGGAGCCGCGGTTGCCGCGGGCCCCTCTCTCGTAGCCGCCTCCTCCCGTTCCCGCTCCTCCTCCTCCTCCTCCTCCTCCTCCCCGGGGCCCGAAGGCTCCCCCGCGGCCGCGGCTGCGCTCGGGGGGCGCTCCCCCCGCCGGGGCCGCCCCGTAGCCCCCGCCCGGCTCCTGGTAGCCCCCCGAGGGCAGCGAGCCCCCGTCCGGCCCGTAGCTGCCCGCTGGATGGGGAGAGAGAGAAAAATGGGAATTAATTCATTGGGGGAAAAAACCCCGAATTAGGGTTTGTCCTCGTGAGGGGAGGGGAAAAAGGCGGGAAAACGTGAGGGGGAAAGAAAGGCGGGAAAACGTGAGGGGGGAAAAAAGGCGGGAAAACATGAGGGGAGGAAAAAAGGCGGGAAAACGTGAGGGGGGAAAAAGAGGCGGGAAAAGGGGGAAAAATTGGGGAAAAAAATACGGAAAATTGGGGAGAAAACAGGGGAAAATGGGGGAGAAAATGGGGAAAAATGGGGGATAAAATGGGGAAAACATGGGGAAAAATTGGGGAGAAAATGGGGAGAAATTGGGGAGAAAAAAACGGAAAAAATTGGGGAGAAAAAACCGGAAAAAATTGGGGAGAAAAAACCGGAAAAAATTGGGGAGAAAACGTGAGGGGGAAAAAAAAGGCGGGAAAACGTGAGGGGGCAAAAAAGGCGGGAAAACGTGAGGGGGGGAAAAAAGGCAGGAAAACGTGAGGGGAGGGAAAAAAGGCGGGAAAACGTGAGGGGGAAAAAAAGGCGGGAAAACGTGAGGGGGGGGAAAAAAGGCGGGAAAACGTGAGGGGAGGGAAAAAAGGCGGGAAAACGTGAGGGGGAAAAAAGGCGGGAAAACGTGAGGGGAGAAAAAGGCGGGAAAACGTGAGGGGAGAAAAATGGGGAGCAAATGGAGAAATTAAGGTAAAAATGGGGAGAAAATGGGGAAATTAGGGTAAAAATAGGAAAAGAGGAATTGGGAGAGTTTGGGAATTGGGGGGAAAAATGGAATTGGGGGGAGAAATGGGAATTGGAGGATTTTGGGGGGAGAATGTTCCCACCCCAAACCCCCCAAATCCTCCCCAAAATCCCCCAATTTCACATAAAATTTCTCTCATTTTGGCACTGATTTTGCCCAAAATCCTTCAATTTCACCCCAAAAATCCCGGATTTTTTTACAAACTGTCACTCACAGCCGCCGGAGCTGTACTGGCCCTGCCGCCTGTAGCTGTCGGGGTTGTAGGATGACTGTTCCCACCCCAAACCCCCCAAATTCCCCCAATTTCAGCCGATTTCAATCCCGATTTTGCCCAAAATCCCCAAATTTCACCCCAAAAATCCCGTTTTTTTTCAGGAACTGTCACTCACAGCCGCCGGAGGTGTACTGGCCCTGCTGGCTGTAGCTGGGGGGGTTGTAGGACGACTGTTCCCACTCCAAATTCTCCCCAAAATCCCCCAATTTCAGCCAATTTCAATCCCGATTTTGCCCAAAATCCCCGAATTTCACCCCAAAATCCTGGGATTTTTTGGGAAGTGTCACTCACAGCCGCCGGAGGTGTACTGGCCCTGCTGGCTGTAGCTGGGGGGGTTGTAGGACGACTGTTCCCACCCCAAACCCCCCAAAATCCCCAATTTCAGCCAATTTCAATCCCGATTTTGCCCAAAATCCCCGGATTTCACCCCAAAATTCCCGGTTTTTTTTCAGGAAGTGTCACTCACAGCCGCCGGAGGTGTACTGGCCCTGCTGGCTGTAGCTGGGCGGGTTGTAGGATGACTGTTCCATCCCCAAATTCCCCCCAAAATCCCCCAATTTCAGCCAATTTCAATCCCAATTTTGCCCAAAATCCCCAAATTTCACCCCAAAAATCCCGTTTTTTTTTAGGAAGTGTCACTCACAGCCGCCGGAGGTGTACTGACCCTGCTGGCTGTAGCTGGGGGGGTTGTAGGACGACTGTTCCCACCCCAAATTCCCCAAATTCCCCCCAAAAACCCCCAATTTCAGCTGATTTCAATCCTGGTTTTGCCCAAAATCCCCGGATTTCACCCCAAAAATTCTGGTTTTTTTTACAAACTGTCACTCACAGCCGCCGGAGGTGTACTGGCCCTGCTGGCTGTAGCTGGGCGGGTTGTAGGACGACTGTTCCCACCCCAAACCCCTCAAATTAACACAAAATTTCTCTGATTTTAGCCGCGATTTTGCCCAAAATCCCCCAATTTCACCCCAAAAATCCCGGTTTTTTTTACAAACTGTCACTCACAGCCGCCGGAGGTGTACTGGCCCTGCTGGCTGTAGCTGGGCGGGTTGTAGGACGACTGTTCCCACCCCAAAACCCCCAAATTCCCCCCAAAATCTCCCTAAAATCCCCCAATTTCAGTGCGATTTTGCCCAAAATCCCCGGATTTCACCCCAAAAATCCCGGATTTTTTTACAAACTGTCACTCACACCCCCCAGAGCTGTACTGGCCCTGCTGGCTGTAGCTGGGCGGGTTGTAGGACGACTGTTCCCACCCCAAATTCCCCCCAAAAACCCCAATTTCAGCCGATTTCAATCCCGATTTTGCCCAAAATCCCCGGATTTCACCCCAAAAATCCCGGATTTTTTTACAAACTGTCACTCACAGCCGCCGGAGGTGTACTGGCCCTGCTGGCTGTAGCTGGGGGGGTTGTAGGACGACTGTTCCCACCCCAAACCCCCCAAAATCCCCCAATTTCAGCCGATTTCAGCCCCGATTTTGCCCAAAATCCCCAAATTTCACCCCAAAAATCCCGGTTTTTTTTAGGAACTGTCACTCACAGCCGCCGGAGGTGTACTGGCCCTGCTGGCTGTAGCTGGGCGGGTTGTAGGAGCTCTGCTGGCTGTAGCTCTGCTGGCTGTAGCCCCCGCTCTGCTGGCTGTAGCCCCCGCTGGGCGCCTGCCCGTAGCTGGAGCTGCCCGAGCCGCCGCCGTAGCTGGGGAGAGAAAAATGGGGATTTTTAATCAAAAATAGGGGAATTGTCACCGAAAAATGGGAATTTTCACAAAAAAAATGGGAATTTTCAACCAAAAATAAGGGAATTCTCACTGAAAATAGGGGAATTTGTGCCAAAAAATGGGGATTTTTAATCAAAAATAGGGGAATTTGTGCCAAAAAATGGGGATTTTAACCAAAAATAGGGGAATTTGTGCCAAAAAATGGGGATTTTCAACCAAAAATATGGGAATTTGCACCGAAAAATGAGGATTTTTAACCAAAAATATGGGAATTCTCACTGAAAAATGGGGATTTTAACCAAAAATATGGGAATTTGCACCGAAAAATGGGGATTTTCAACCAAAAATAGGGGAATTTGCACCGAAAAATGGGGATTGTCACTGAAAATATGGGAATTTGCACCAGAAAATGGGAATTTTTAACCAAAAGTAGGGGAATTTGTGCCAAAAAATGGGGATTTTTAACCAAAAATATGGGAATTCTAACTGGAAATATGGGAATTCTCAACCAAAAATATGGGAATTCTCATTGAAAATAGGGGAATTTGCACAAGAAAATTGGAATTCTCACTGAAAATATGGGAATTCTCAGCAAAAAATGGGGATTGTCACCGAAAATATGGGAATTTGTGAAAAAAAAAGGGAATTTTTATCAAAAAAATGGGAATTTTCACTGAAAATATGGGAATTCTCAACAGAAAAATGGGAATTTTCAACCAAAAATAAGGGAATTCTCACTGAAAATAGGGGAATTTGTGCCAAAAAAATGGGGATTTTCACTGAAAAATGGGAATTCTCACTAAAAAAATGGGAATTCGCACCAAAGAAATGGGAACTCACTGAAAATATGGGAATTTGCACTACAAAAATGGGGATTTGCACCAAAAAAATGGGGATTTGCACCGAAAAAATGGGAAGTTTCACCAAAAAAATTGGAATTTTCCCCGAAAAAATGGGAATTTTCACCAAAAAAAATGGGAATTTTCACAAAAAAACGGGAATTTTCAACCAAAAAATGGGAATTCTCGCCAAAAATATGGGGATTTCTGCTGAAAAAATGGGAATTTGCACGGAAGAAATGGAGATTTGCACTCAAAAATGGGAATTTGCACCCAAAAAAGGGGAATTTGCACCGAAAAAATGGGAATTTGCGCCAAAAACTGGGGATTTGCACCAAAAAAATGGGAATTTGCACCCAAAAAATGGGAATTTGCACCAAAGAAATGGGAATTTGCACCAAAAACCGGGAATTTTCCTGGAAATCCCGGGCATCCCGTTCCAAAGGAGCAGCGGAGTCACAGAACTGGGCTCAGGATCAGCCCGGGGTTGGTAAAAGCACCAGAGCTGACCCCAAACACCCCTGATTAGTGATCATTAACACCTAATTAGGACTAATTAACCATCAGTCAGTAATTAATGACTCAGGATCGGTGGATAGAGGGAGGTGGGAGCAGCCGGGGTAGGAGGAGCTCGGGGGGTGACTGGCAGTGACTGGGGTGGGGCTAACACTGAACACTGATCACTAATTAACACTAATTAACACGGTAATTAATTACCTTCCCGAGGCAGAGGTAGCCTAGGGGGCTGTGAGTAGCCGGGGTAGGAGGAGCTCTGGGGTCACTGGGGGGGTTTGCAGTGATGGGTTTGGATCTCACACTGAACACTGATCACTAATCACTAATTAACACTAATTAACACATCATTAATTACCTTCCCGAGGCAGAGGCAGCCGCGGGGGGCTGTGAGTAGCCGGGGTAGGAGGAGCTCTGGGGTCACTGGGGGGGGTTTGCAGTGATGGGTTTGGGGCCCAGGTTAAACACCCATTACAAATCACTAATTAACACTAATTAACACGGTAATTAATTACCTTCCCGAGGCAGAGGGAGCTGCAGGGGGCTGTGAGTAGCCGGGGTAGGAGGAGCTCTGGGGTCACTGGGGGGGTTTGCAGTGACCGGATTGGGGCTCAGGTTAACAATAACCATCAATAACTAATTAACACTAATTAACACATTGTTAATTACCTTCCCGAGGCAGAGGCAGCAGCAGGGGGCTGTGAGTAGCCGGGATAGGAGGAGCTCTGGGGTCACTGGGTGGGTTTGCAGTGATGGGTTTGGGGCTCAGGTTAAACAGCCATTACAAATCACTAATTAACACTAATTAACACATCGTTAATTACCTTCCCGAGGCAGAGGCAGCCGCAGGGGGCTGTGAGTAGCCGGGGTAGGAGGAGCTCTGGGGTCACTGGGGGGGTTTGCAGTGACGGGTTTGGGGCTCAGGTTAACAATAACCATCAATCACTAATTAACACTAATTAACACGGTAATTAATTACCTTCCCGAGGCAGAAGCAGCAGCAGGGGGCTGTGAGTAGCCGGGGTAGGAGGAGCTCTGGGGTCACTGGGGGGGTTTGCAGTGACCGGTTTGGGGCTCACACTGAACACTGATCACTAATCGTTAATTAAAACTAATTAACACATCGTTAATTACCTTCCCGAGGCAGAAGCAGCCGCGGGGGGCTGTGAGTAGCCGGGGTAGGAGGAGCTCTGGGGTCACTGGGGGGGTTTGCAGTGACAGCTTTGGGGCTCAGGTTAACAATAACCATCAATCACTAATTAACACTAATTAACACGGTAATTAATTACCTTCCCGAGGCAGAGGCAGCAGCAGGGGGCTGTGAGTAGCCGGGGTAGGAGGAGCTCTGGGGTCACTGGGGGGGGTTTGCAGTGATGGGTTTGGGGCTCAGGTTAACAATAACCATCAATCACTAATTAACACTAATTAACACGGTAATTAATTACCTTCCCGAGGCAGAGGCAGCAGCAGGGGGCTGTGAGTAGCCGGGGTAGGAGGAGCTCTGGCCGTAGCTGCCCTGCGAGCTCTGCCCGGAGCCGAAGCCGCCGGAGCCGTAGGAGGGGGGGGCGGCCGGGGCTGAGTAACCTGGGAGGGGGTGAAAATGAGAATTAATTAATTTAATGAACTGGGGTAATTAGTTAATAATTAATTAGGTTAATGAACCGGGCAGCAGCGGAATGGAACGGGAACGAACGGAGGGGAAAGGGGAAAAAATGGGAATTAAATGGGAATGAAATGGGAATGAAATGGGAATTAAATGGGAATTAAAGGGGAATTAAATTGGAATGAAATGGGAATTAAAGGGGAATGAAATGGGAATTAAATGGCAAAAATGGGAATTAAATGGGAAAAAACGGGGGGGAAACAGGAAAAAATGGAGGGAAATGGGAAAAAAATGGGGAGAAAATGGGAAAAAATGGGGAGAAAATGGGAATTAAACGGGAATTAAATGGGAAAAATGGGGAAATTGGGAAAAAATGGGGGGAAATGGGAAAAAATGGGAATTAAATGGGAAAAATGGGGGGAAAACGGGAAAAATGGGGGGAAAATGAGAAAAAATGGGGGGGAAAATGAGAAAAAATGGGGGAAAACGGGAAAAATGGGGGGAAAATGAGAAAAAATGGGGGGGAAATGGGAAAAATGGAATTAAAGGGGGAAAATGAGAAAAAATGGGGGAAAAAGAGGAAAAAAATGGGGAAAAATAGGAATTAAATGGGAATTAAAAGGGGAAAAAATGGGGGGAAAATGGGAAAAATGGGAATGAAATGGGAATTAAATGGGAAAAATGGGAATTAAAGGGGGGAAAACGGGAAAAAATGGGGGAAATGGGAGAAAATGGGGGGGAAATGGAAAAAATGGGATAAAATGGGATAAAATGGGAAAAAATGGGGGGGGAAATGGGAAAAAATGGGGGGAAAATGGGAAAAATGGGGGAAAATGGGAAAAATGGGGGAAAATGGGAAAAAATGGGGGAAAATGGGAAAAAATGGAAATTAAAAATGGGAAAAATGGAAATTAAAAATGGGAAAAATGGGGGGAAATGGGAAAACATGGGGGGGAAATGGGAAAAAATGGGAATTAAATGGGAAAAAATGGGGGGGAAACGGGAAAAATGGGAATTAAAGGGGGAAAATGAGAAAAAATGGGGGAAAAAGAGGAAAAAATG